>BMAV01006633.1:109214-120796 GCA_019973955.1 Trichonephila inaurata madagascariensis | reverse complement strand
TGTGGTTTGGAACGTTTTCCAAGCGCGCGAAACGACACTTTTGTTGATTCAGAACTCTGCAGTTACACTGGTGACAGTACGCCCCTCCTCCAGCTTTCCGATCATTCTTCCACGTGTGAAGTCATCCAGATGATTTCTTCTAGCCATATTTCACGAACTGACTCACTGGCACTTGCAGAGAATATGGTGAATTGCGTCTCCGTCCTTCATTTCATTCAACTGTTGAGCATCTCGCGCCGACATCACGCTTTTTGCGTACGCTCACATCGCTTCTGACGTTTTGTTCCTGATATTTGCATACGCATGACGTTTCTACTGACTCACGTGTTCCCTCTACTGATCTCCAGACCTCCTTTTCTGCAATTTCATGGCTATCCGCTAAATTTTTACATTGTTGCTTAAGTTTTGCACACCAGTGTATATTTTTTGCTTGCATCTGATATACAGAGTTAATGTGTGTAATAACTACGCAATCTAGGAAAGCAGGAAGTTTCTATGTGCCCTGCGAATTCCATTAACTTAAGAGAGTTTAATATTATAAGATATATTAAATTACAGTTGAACATCCGTATAACGATTCTCTATATTACGAATTTCTCTTTTTTTGTCGAACTTCTCCTGGAACCACAAGAACATTTTACGATTTTCTTCATAAAATAACCTCCAAATAGCGGAGAGCATTTTATATTTAACGAGCTTTTTCTCTTTTAATTCGATTTTTTTTCTCCTTATTTTTAAAATATTTCAGATATTTTTCCAAATTATTCTGTTTTTTAGCACATTTTATGGTAATCAATGAGCTTGAACTAGTTTTACGAAGTGCCTAACTTAACATAGAGCAGTGGTCTTCAAACTGTGTTCCACGGAACCCTGGGGTTCCGTGAAGCGTACTCAGGATTCATATACTTGAAATTTGGTAAACATGTTTCTTTATGAAGATAGACCCTGTAAGAACAAATTTTATGGAGTGAGTAGGTGATATTAACTTTACACTATTCTGCTACTCGAGGGCTTTTTGGCGCCGAGCCTCATAATTTTGAACCATGATCAAATGGTGAGGATGTCACAAGAGTTGGCACCCTCTTTTTCTAACTTCTACACCAACGGGAAGACATTGAGCCTCGACATGTTTTACATGCAACAACCCCTCTGCACGGTAGGTCTTTAGCCGTACTAGACTCAAACTCATGACGTATCGGCCACGAGTCCGTTACCTTGAACTCTAGGATACCGCAGCCACACGGAATTTTACGGAAATCCATTCCTATGGTGAGGAGAAAGGGTTTTTTCGACCGTACAGATAAAAAATTTTCAATTTTTGAACTATTAGAGCTACAGTATTGAAATTTGGTATCCATGCTTTTTTTGTTGAATTGACGCCGGATATTATGGGGATCGACTCTCACAAAGGGGGTTACCTGCCTAGAGTGATAAAAAAAATTCCATTTCTGGTTTATTAGATTTAAACTTTAAATTTGGCAACCATGTTTATTTTGTCGAGTAGAGATCCACTAAAATGTGTTTTATAAAAATTCACCTTGGGGGAGGGGGTTACGGGAGCGAAAAAGATAATTCTACTTCAATTTTAGAAATTCAAGTTCGGTACTCTTTAAATCAAGAGGCGAGAGGTATAAGGATGTTTTTCGAAACATTCAAACAGGTAAGCAGTTTATATTCGTACAACATCCTGAAATATGTAGTGAAGTGGTTGGGTTAAAGCTAGTATGGATTATTAGTAGAGAAAAGTTACAATAATGTAGGGAAGAAAAAAATAAGCAGCAAAAATATTATTTTAGCATAATTTTTTTCGGAAAGAAATGTTCTGAAAATTAAACACTCATGCAAAACGTGAGGCAGCTACTTAAAGGAATATAACATTTTAAGCCTTGCTGAGAAAAGCAATAACTCATTTTTATCCCTTCCCTGTCGAAGTGGAATCATCGAAATGCAGTTATAAGCCGGCTTTTATTAGTTTTCTAGCTTTCACAATACTACATTGCTACTTGTAGAACTCCATATTTTGATATAATGTGTAAAAAAAATTTGAAAACTAAAAGAAGAACAGAAATAAGTTATACACAACTTCTATAGGAGCTCAAAATCATTTCGTTTCTCTCCTTTAAACCATTCTATTGTTCGTTTTACAGTTAAATTATAATGGTATATAAAGAGTAACTTAGTTATTTTTTAAAATGTATCTCACGATACCAATGGTTGGAAAAAATAAGTTCGTTATAATCGATCTACACCAATGGGCTCATTTTATGTGACGTTAGAATCACATGATAAATCCAATCACGTGTTTCCACCTATTAGTCCACGCGCATCACTGGTGCTTTTTTTTTTTTTTTTGCTTTTTAAAGAATTTTTCTAAAACCACATATTTTTTAATAATAAAACACATACATAGATAAATGAAAGACACTTGACTTAACTCTTTAACTGTCAAGTTATTTTGATGATTTGGGTACATAAATTGACAATTTTTTTTTTACTAAAAAATTATATGTTTAGTACAAAACAAAATATATACTTAGTAGTTAAAAAGTGTTATTTCGAGTTGCATACATAAAGCGTTTTAAGGTTTTGTAGTAACTGCTTATTTGCTTGAGGTGGCTGCCACGCAGCGTGGTAGTGCTGAAGTTCTTTCTAGAAGAATATTATTTTCTAACAAAATAATTAAATAAAAATAAATAAAAATTTATACGTATTAGTAGTTCAGTAATTCGTTTTAATTCAATTCCTACTATTAGAATCTCCCTATATATATATATAGAGAGAGAGAGAGAGAGAGATTGTGGAAATTTGTGAACAAGATATATATATATATATCTTGTTCAAATTTCCAATCGTTAATAAAATACTTTGTCTTCCTCCATTCAAAATCAGATACATTTTTTTTAAACTTGTAGTGGATGACACTTGATATTAATACGGTTTTTTCAAATATTGATTCATTAGATAAACTTAATTAATGAATAAATGGTAACAAACAAAAATAGTCCAACACCCCATATAAAAAAGAAATTTGCTCATTGAGTCCCTGTACCACAATGGATAACGTCTTGGAAGTTTATGAACACTGCTCATCAAACACCATCCATTGAAGTGAGCCCAAATTAACTTTTCCTTTGTAGATTCGTGTTTGACAAAGAGATGAAGCCGAAATAAACTTCTCTAGATATGTATTCGGGTGTAAAAATAAGATGAACTAAGAAAAACTACCCGGTACAATATTCGGTGTGATATTTTAGAGCAGTGATCCACAACCCCCGGTCCGCGGACCGGTACTGTTAAGTGGACCAAATAGTGCCGGTCCGCACAAGAAATATTACATTATTTTCATTTTTTATATACTGTGGTGTATTTCTCTAGGGCAGGGATGGCGAACCAGTGGCACGCGTGCCATTGATGGCACACGACATAATATTTTGGACACACCACTGATCAAAATTGTTTGCATTTTAGTCCAAAATAATAAAGTTCACTATGAAGTAATCCTCAGGAGGGATCTCATTCGCGCTTTTGGCACGCAGCTGCATGTTTTCATGAACGATATAATTAAAAAAACTACAAGTACTTCCCAAACTTGAAAAAAAATATCAAAGATTTAGATATACATGAGAAATCAGACGACGAAAAAGTTATAGAAGAATTTATTTCCGTAACTGATTCTTCAAGCAAGGAGTTTTCAGCGAAATGTTGCCTGTTCAAATAATTATCAGAAACGCTCAAGTTTACTATGTACTCTTGACTTCATTTGATAAACCAAACTTGCCCCAGTTCAACTGATTGGAAATTGAAGAATTTGATTGATTTCCAAAGTAGTTCAATATGGATTTAGAAATTTATTGAAACAAGGAAAAAGTTCAAATTGATAAATAATAAAAATGCCAGTAATGAAAGTTTGGAAACATAATAATTTGATTCCAGACACATTAAACTGATGAATAAGACTCGCTTAAAAACCATTTGACATATATCTCCAATTCAGCATGCATTCTACAAAAAGTAACATCTTACAATCATATTAATTATTTGCCATCTATCTACAACAACAGAAGTCCCACTAATGTTACCTTAATTTGAATTACACGTATAGCTAAAACAATTACTACTACACAGGGCAAAATGTATTTTCTCACACACACACAATTCCTACTATCAGCTCACAATCTCTATATATTTATTTATTTATATATATATATATTTATTTATTTATCTTGGTGTAATTTTCAATCGTTAATAAAGTACATTTTAAAGCTCTCAATTGAGCTGAAGTCTTATATACAGGATTATTTTGGATGACAATACAATATAATATAATAATAATTAATAAAAATTAATTGATTAAAACTAATTATTTAAAGAATTACAAATACACACACAACCACGTTGGCATCATTTTGGTGACTTTGCGACCCTTTTGGCGACTTGCGTCAAACTTGAAATGGTTTTTTTCTCACGTGTTAAAGTATTCAGTTGAACTGGAATTTATATATATGATTGTTTCGGATGACAATACGATACTTTAATGATAATTAATAAAAATTAATTACCACTTATAATGTTGTGATTCTGTGCTATGTATACATATATTTATATTACTTGTAACTATTTAATAAAAAGTAGCTAAAATAAAATTTTTCTTTGTTGATCTAAGTAGGAATTGACTTAAATTTTTTTTAATGTTACCATTTTGTAGTGAATAAAGAGTTTTGAATTGTTAGTAATTAGTTTTATTATTTTCCCAATAATCACAAGCCAAAATTATTTGACGGCGCGTCTATACTTCATGAAACAATTCTTTAGAGAAAATGGCGCATTGATCCATAAAGGTTTGCCACCCCTGCTCTAGGAGCTTTATGGTAATCATTTTATATACACCATGTTAAATAACTTAATATTAATTTCTTGGTGTAACTATTTTATTCTGAAGCATCATTTGAATACAATTAAACTAAAATTATTAAATAAAAGCAAACTAAAATATAAACAATCAACGTCCTTCCTTCAGTGGGCCGCGGTAAAATTATCAAACGTTGATCGGTCCGTGGCGATAGAAAGGTTGAGGAGCATTGTTTTAGAGCACTAACGCCATGCCCAGGATAATTTCGAGCAAGTATCAGTACAATAAAAGTTTTTTTTTACTGCGAACTTTTTGAAGGCTACTAATACTTGGATATCTTTACCATAATTATAAAATTTAAAACTGTATCTGAATTTTACAACAATAAAAGTATAAATCTATTGTTAGCTTTAAATTCAATGGAAAATACGTGAATACATTTATCACGTGATTGTTCTGTTTTTAGCCCAGTCTGAAGCATCTATTAATCGACAATTATAAATGGAAGTAAGAACGTTGGTAATGAAAAACATATGTAACGTAGGATGTAAACTTATCGTCATCGTGAGAAGTTTCTCTCTGTGTTAAGATTTATTAAATATATGTAAATAGTTTTGTGTGGCAATAACATATTTAAAGTTTTCAAATTAAATCATTTATTAAAGTAAAGGCCACATTCATGTAAGAGATAACAAAATAAAACTTATATGAATGAAATTGTTTATTATGCAACTGTTTGTTAAAAACACAAATATCACTGACATGAAAATGAATGATCTAACCTGTACCTTCAATAAATTTTTGATACATCATGCTTTCTTTCAATCGAGTCATAATTAATAGATATTCTTTATTACAATCTTTCATTCACCTCTTTTTGTTTTATGTATTTCAAAAATTCGATCAATATGTGCATACCTACAGCAAAATGCCAAATTCATGGTCAAGTAATAAATGATGAATATTTTTAAAAAGCTTTGCAAATAAGTCAGGATTCGGAATTCTGGAATTCTTTTCATTCAGTTAATAATTTCCATCGGAAAAAGCCCCTTGAAGGATGAAAATATTTAGGAAATCCGAGCTATGAAGGTGAATTATGTATAAAATAATTTTTGTCAGTAACATTTTGGCACACACAGTTACATGATTACTGATTTTTGTCAGTATAACAGTAACATTTTCAGTCTCTCTCTCAGAAGAATGTAGTTTTAAACTAAAATGTATTGTTCAGCTTTACCATCTCTGTCAGCAAATTCAAATTCATGAAAGAATTTTTAATTCTTTTCAACTCAAATCTACACTATTATACTTATATGAATGCAATAAAGTGTAACCGACAAAACGAAATAATCAAGAGTTCTATAATGACTTTTTTTCTTCTGAGTTTTAAAAACATTTTGATGTTTATTTTAGTTATTTGTTTATGGGCTTGCAGTCTAAAAATATATTTAAAATATTTTCGAAAAATAATTTAATTTTAATGAATTTTTTAACCCTTAGCTTTGCAATTTTTTAAATTCTATGAAAAATTATATTAGCTAGTTCTCAAGTAATAATAGAAGAGGAAAATATGAAAAAAACTAAGCAGTTTTAAATTGTATTTCACTCATTTTTTTGTTTGTTGCATACGTGCAACATTGCACAGTAGTGCTGTAAATTACAAAACTTTTTTTTATGAGGATTTTATTATTCATCATAAAATGTTTAAATTTCTTACCTGGTAATTGTTTTCGTCAATAAACTAGAGGAAGTATAAAATGTAATGGATTCTTTTTATAGCAAAAACACAGTTCTTGAGGCATCAGAGATTTTTATAATTGTTGTGATTTCAGAAAAAAATGTACTACCATCTAGTGACAAAATTAGCATGTATTTCATTGCAGTAATCTTTTTTTCTCAAATAAGTGATTTGTAGGTAATTAAAAATATATTGAGTCTGTGTTAAATTAAAATAAATCATATGTTGTAGAAATGCTACAGTGCGAAGTTAAGAGTTAAACAATATTTATAAAGACATAATAATTTAGATATTGGGAAAAAAGGAGGTATTCTATGAGTTACGAGGCTTTGTACCACACTCAAAATAGCTGGTCATAAAATTTACAAATTCAAAAAGGGTGGCATAAAACATTTTAACCTATAGATCGTAGTTAACAAATTTATAAACTTGTTGTATATTTGCAGTATGACGTTAATTTAATGTGTTTCAATAGTAATTTTAGAAATTAATGACGGTCACTTGAGTGGGAGTTGAATATTTTTACAGAAACATTTATAATAGTAGTAATTAATAATATTGGTCATGATGGATTAAATTATAAGAAAAAGCACACAAAAAATAAAATTGAACATTTATTTATATAAGGTGCAT
The DNA here is from genome assembly GCA_019973955.1 of Trichonephila inaurata madagascariensis. Taxonomy (NCBI): domain Eukaryota; kingdom Metazoa; phylum Arthropoda; class Arachnida; order Araneae; family Nephilidae; genus Trichonephila; species Trichonephila inaurata. The sequence goes on along the minus strand of BMAV01006633.1, from coordinate 113,576 downwards.
AATAACAGCTTATAAAAGTAATTAAAAGTATCAACATTATGACACTAAAAATGAAATCTAACAATTCAAAAATTGTAAAACTCTTAGATAATAAATAAAATTAAAACAATAAATAATAAGATTATAATCGAAAGATATAAATTAAAGTAAAAAAAAATGAAGACTGATGTTCCATACTTATTGTGTTTAAAGCATACAATGTTCTCGCCAATCTAAATATTAAATTAAATTAAACTCAAATTTATTCCGCAATAAAATGCTTGTATACAATGGGAAGAAAGAATTAAATAAAAAAAGAAAAATACAATAAGGCTTTCCAGGTAAAAATTCTGGTTAATCAAACTAGTAACTAACTTAAAATAATTTGAACTTAATTTCAGCCACTTCGTAAAATTTTCATTTCATATAAAATAAAGTTGACACAGGTAATTGAATTTTTATATTAATACTCTAAATTGAATTTTTATATTAATACTAAATTGAATTTTATATTAATCTAATATTATATTTCAATATTATATTATATTTTAATAGTATATTTTAATATTATAACAGGTAATTGAATTTTATATCAATATAATATTATATTTTATATTAATATATATTAAATTTTTTTAATAACTTAAGTAATTTTTTCATTTTTATAAAATATTTTTTACAATTAACTGCTAGTGACTTGATTTGAATCTTATTAGCTATTTGTATTTGGCGAAGGAGCTTGCAGTTTTGAACCATGATTAAGTGACGAGGACATTACCTGAGCTGCCCCCCCATTCTCTAAACTTCCCTACCACTTTAAAATGAGTACTTCGAGCATTGACTGTCATCATGGTAGGTTTTCAGTGGCCCTAGGTTTCAATCCTGTGTTTTGACAAACCCGTCCATGTGTTCGCAAACATGAAATAAACATGTTACAAACATGTTAACAACATGTTACAAACTGTCCAGTTTTATTTTTGATTTGATAAAAATTAAGAAAATAGGCTTCTTTAATAAAATAGAGAAGTTATTATTTTATTATTTATTTACTTTTAGAAGTTATATATTCAATACTATAAGTCTACAAAAAATATTATTTAGTAGTATTTGAAGTATTGATATTTATGTAAAGTGTACAAAACTGAAAAAGATGTAATTTTGAGCGCTCTAACAAAAGTAAAAGAAAAATTTGAATGCTAAAACTTGAGTTGATTTTATTCTTCCACTTTTCAACTGTATTTTGAGAGAAAAAAATGGTTCTATCCTACTTTTTCTTATAAAATGTAGCTGGATACTTTATACAACTTTCTAGCTTTTATTGGCAATCTTGGAAGGTCACCAAGCTTAATCAGATTATAAAGTACTTTGGAGCTTCAACGTTTCATAATATATTGATGAATAAAAAAAAACAATAAAACGAATTTTTGTTGATATCAGATGCTAATAATTGCAATTCTAGGAAAAATAAAGAGTAACATACATTCAAAATTTCTATAAAATCTTTGAGTGTCAATGCGCAACATAACTCTAATACAAAACAAATATTTTATTTAAAAAGTGACTCTTTAGAAAAGGATCTTTGCTATTGTGTACGATAGCCAACAAGAAACTTTCATTTTCAATATTTCTTAGACAAATGTAATACTTGATTTATACATCGTTAACCCATCCAACTAAAGGAATTTATTTTAATCTGCTTTAGAAACTGCACAGAAAATAAAAATAAAAATGTTACCAATTACTTGTAAGTATGTATGAAGAAAAAAATAACTACTTTTGAAAATCTACTAGACACTTATGTTCACACGAGTCAAAAATTATTTTTCCTAATATAGAGTTATTTAAGTGGCAACCTTACCCTAGTGGTTATGGTCACGAACTCGTCGTCCACTTGTCATGAATTCAAGACCTAGTGTCACTGAAAACCCGCCGCGTAGAGGGGCTGATGCGAGAGGGACAGTTTTTCTTACGTCATACTATAGAGCAACACAAAGGCTATGTGTGACTTTGAATCTAGGTCAATAAATGAGTACGACATCGAAGCTGGCACATTTTCTCCGAGTTTCCACGCCAAGTCAACAAGAGGACTAAGTAAGTAACGTCGCACTGTTCAGCCACACGAGGGCTTTTGGCGACGGACCCCGTCATTTTGAACCATGGTCAAGTGACGAGGACCACACCCGATCTGGCACCCACTCTCCTAACTACCACATCACACCACACCAACGGGAAGATGTTTCAGCTATCGACAGATTTAACGTACATCTCTACCCTACACGGCGGGTTTTTAGTGGCACTGGCCTCGAACTCGTGACATGCCAGCCAAGATCCGATACCTTGTCTACTAGGCTACCGTGGCCTCAACTGGAGGGCATTGAGCATCAAAAGATTTAAAGTGCATATGTTTATCTTACACAGCGGGTTTTCAGTGGCACTAGGACTCGAACCCACGACTCTCCGGCTTTAAGTTCGTGACCACAACCACTAGGCTACCGTGATATTTAGAGGGGATGATGCACGTTAAACCTGTTTAGGCTCAAAGTCCTGTTCGGAGTAATTTGTGAAGGGGGTGACAGTTCAAGTGTCTTCCTCATCATATCACAGTTTTTTTTTAATTAACGAGGTCCGTCTCCAGTAGCCCTTGTGTTGAATTATAGAGCGACATGAACAAACCTTCCCACTTCTTCTATTGACACAGCAGCCCTGGGTAGGCCAAAGCCTTCTCAAGAACCCTCTTCCATTTCAATCTCCCCTTAGCTCCACTTTCCACCCTTAAAACTTTAAAATCGTCTTTCACACAAGCAGCCCATCTCAGTTTGGGCCTACCCCTAGTTCTAGTACACACAAATAGGTTCTAAACAATTAGTAATCTAGTTCTAAACAATATTTTTAAGAAACTATGCACTACTTAGAATAAAAACATTTAGGTTCGCTATACGTTCAGGTATCCTGTGTAGAAGTATATAAATTTTGGAGCCATATGGTGCAATAGTTTTTTTTAAAGTGTACCTAAAGGCAAAAACTTATGCTTTGCGAAGAAGTGAAAAAAAATAAAAGTATCTGTTTTCACATATTTTTACCACAATAATTTTTTTCCTGACTATTTTTATACACCTTGAAGTGATACTTTAAACATTCTCCAGAATTACAAAAGTAATTTCAAATTTAAAAGTTTTTTTTTTCTCCTTTTGTTATAACTGAGCATCAACATAATTTTACGAAACATACTTTCATTTAGGTACCATTTTATTTAAAAAAATTCTAGAATCTACAAAAAAAAATTACATACATATATAAATAATGAACAAAATATAATAAAATAGTTTTTTGATTAAATTGTATAATTTCTCTGAAAATACCATAAAACTTTAAAATTTTAAAAATCTCAATTTTTTTTCTTTTTCATGTAAAACTAGATTTTCAAAAATATTAGGCTTTAAAAAGAAAAAAAAAATTTTTCCCCTTTCTATTAAATGCACAAATTAGTGGCTTACATACGTTAAAGACAAGAGGAAATATCTTTTAAAATGTGTCAAAGGAGACATGATTGTTTATTTACATATTTATCAATTGTTTTTTTGTTCATATTTTAAGGTTATTTTATCAACGAACATACAAGTGTTATACAGTTTTAGATTCAGAAAATTATGCACTATTTTTTGATACTAAAATTGAAAAACCAATTTTTTGAAGATGTATGACGTCTTGGAGTACTTAATTGCTACTTTTCGATCAGCTTATCTACACTGCTTGCCACCGTAAATGCAACACGAAGAAAGACAAGATATAGCACAACAAAATTTATTTTGTAGATAACATGTTGACCAAGTATCAAATGATTAAATTTATAGACTTCTGTGAAGTGTGGTTCCTGTCATAATTCAGTAGCTGGAGTAGCCGCCATTATTGGAGATCACCACTGCCACACGCCTCGGCATTGATTCAAAGAGACTTTGGATATGTTCTTGGGGTACAGCAGACTAAGCAGCCTCCACACGTTACCAAAGTTGATCTGGTGAGGCAGCTGGGGGTGTAATCTGGGTCAATCGTTGAGCAGCCATGGACCACATGTTTTCTATCGGCGAAAGATCTGAAGAGCGAGCCGGCCAGGAAAGCAATTTAATCTAGTGATTGACGAAGAAACTTTGGACAATACGTGCCACGTGTGGTCACGCATTATCCTGTTGAAATATGGCTGTGGCCAAGCCCTGAAGGTAAGGAAGGACAACTGGCTCCAGCACCTCGGAGATGTAGCGCTGGCGGTTTAATGTACCAACAATGCGTACTAGAGGAGTGTGAGAATGATATCCAATACCACCCCATACCATAATATCCAATGCAAGACCAGTGTGGCGGTGCATAACGCAGCTGTTCAGCATCCTC
>BMAV01006633.1:77772-108690 GCA_019973955.1 Trichonephila inaurata madagascariensis | reverse complement strand
AAAAAAACCAAGAAAAACACAATTGCCGAACTTGAAATCGTCGAAATTTCCAAGCCTTAAATAGCGCTTTGAGGTGGCGCCACAGGCGCGCGTGATGTATGTCTGCGCTGAAATTCCAATCATTTGCATATCTTACCTCCGCTAATGCATGTTGTAAATTTCATGTTATTTGCATGCTTCCTTCAGGGTGTTGCATTTACGGTGGCCACAGTGTATTAGTCCTTTTTTTTTATTTTTGCTTTGCAGAAAAAAACATTTTAAGAACCATGCATATTTAAAGATGCACTAGAGCCCCCCAAGCATTATTGTGCATCGTTTTTTCTAAAATAAACTCATTGTTACAATTAATTCACAGGTTCTTATGTAATTAATTCTAATCCTTCCTATTTAATCGGATCATTTAACCATCAGAGTGAGAGACAAAGAGAAGGAGATAGAAAGGGGATACTAGTTAAGACTTACCCCATTTACATAATATTTTGGTAACTAAACAAAGTTGTCATTTTAAGAAAAAAAAATATCACTTTAAGCAGCTTAATTTCATTCGCTTTCTTAGTGATACTGCAAAAAAGATTGTCCCGAAAAAAAAAGTTAACGCGAAAAGAACATAAACGGGAAATTTCACGAGAAATGCGGAAAAAAAATCTTTACATCTGTATTGATAATGGGTTTTTTTTTACAGGCAACAAAATAGCATTGACTAAAAAAATTTGATTACTTGGTTGAAGATTGTTAAAATGCTCTATATGTTATTACTCATTTTTTAAAAAAATAAAATTGAGACCTTACAAAATAAAAACACAATATTAAATACGAAATTAAATTTTGAATTGAAGTTACTCACTATTTTTTGGAACCATAATTTTATAAAAGCATATAAATTACTTTTTTAAAGCATATTATAATTTTTTTATTTTTTGTGTTGTTTGAATTTGAATATATATGTAAAATAATTTTGAGAATATTTTTACTGTAAAAAATTATTTAAAAGTACTTTTTGGGCAAAAAATGAAGACACTCTCTAATTATGGAAATGTCTTCACTCAAATTATTTGTAGGTTCTTTGTTGGCAAAAAAGATTTCTTTACTTTACGAGGCAAATAAAATCTAAGCATTTTGTAGTGTGGACAACTTCTTATTTTAACATGATAACTGCAAACTCCCAATAAAACCCCCACAACAGTTAAAAAAACTAACACTAAGTACATTAACTTTTGTTTTACAGCACTTTTTTTGTCTCTGTCCCACCGTTCGTCAACATTATTTTCCTTTCTTCTCGTCAAGTTCTCGTATTAATTTCCTACTATTAATTCACACTTTCCATATATATATATATATATATATATATATATATATATATATATATATAATTTGTATATATATAATTTGTTCAAATTTCAAATTTATTCTTGTTCAATATATTCTATCTTGTTCAAAGTATATCTATGAGGTGTTGAAGCCCGTGATCCTCCCATAAATTCAGAGCTTGCCATCAGCCATATTTCAACAGGTTGATGCACGACCACATGTAGCACGCAATGTTCAGGAGTTCTTTACCCACCAGATTGAATTGCTTCCTTGGCCTGCTTGTTCTTCTGAACTATCGCAATCGAAAGCGTGTGGTCCACGTTTGAACAACGACTCTAGCTCGGGATACACCACCTGCTGCTACACTAGATCAACTTTGGCAATATGTGGAAGCCTCATGGACTCCTGTACCCCCAAGGATATATCCAAAGACATTTTGATTCTATGCTGAAGCGTGTGGCAACTGTTATAGTCAACAATGACGGCTGCACTAACTCGTCATCCACACGTACAAGAGGCTGTAATTTTAATCATTTGATCTTTGTACAACATGTTATCTGCCAAATAAATTTTGCTGTGATATCTCTGGTACTTCTTGGTGTTGCCTTTTGTGTGGCCAGCTGTGTAGTAGTTCAAATTTTACTGTGCGTAAAATATTTTCCCCAGATTTGTGCTTATTTCCGCAAAAAAAGCAATATCCTTCAAGATTCAAAATTTTCTTTACTCTGTGTATCTTTTTTTAGAATACTTTAAATGTGGTTTAAAAAAAAGTTCTCTTTTTCTTTTGCAAATAATTTAATGTTGGGGATCATATATATATATATATAATGACTGGTTTAAAAATTCTTATCTAAAATTTATGAGTTAAATTAAAACTCTCATTTCTTCTTTTTCCTTCATGAAGATCATAAACGAATAGCCTTGAGAGTGACAACTGGAAATTTCAAAAAGAAAAGCTTCCGATCTTTTTCTGCTCAGTTTTTGAGACACAATTAGTCGTATGTCGTCCGGCAGATAAGTGGTTCAAATCATATACTCAAACACAAATCAACAACTTTATTGTATAATCGTATTCATGCGTGTTCTACAGTACTTCATATAGTTTTACGTTTCAAAACATATGTTATGAAAGAATCTCTTTAGTTACTACTTTCTTGGAGGGGGAAAAACCATGTTACTATACTAACTAAATAAGTAAAAGAACAAAAAATAACGAAGATAGCTAACAGAAAGAAAAAAAGGTAAAAAAGATCAACATGTTCCTTTCCGGGAAGAAGAAAATCACTTAACGAGCATCCTTACGAGCCAACAATCGGAAGTAATTCTTTATTTCCCTTCTTTTACTCGTAAAAATAATATATTACTTCATTCTTCGTTAGTCTGCACGAGACAGATAAATGTATAACTTCTACTGTACCCCCCTCCCATTAACTGATTAATCGATTAAAAAATAGTTCGAGTCTAAGAAAAGTAACTGTATCCAAAAATTTAGTCCTATGTTACCGTTACTGAAGTAAAAAAAAACAAAAAAATTTTGATTTATAAAATTTAAGTGATGAACAAAATATTTTTTATGCAATTTTTGATTGAGCGTTGATGAACGTGGTCATCTAAAGCAGCACGAGGGCTATTGGTAACGAACCTTGTGATTTTAAACCACGGTCAAGTGTAGAGGATGACACCTCTCTGAGCTGGTATCCGCTTCATGAACTTCCAAACCATACGACTATTATCAGCTCGAACACATGACACACTTGACACGAGTCCGTGATCATAACATTTGGACTACAACGGCCACTATGCAATTTTCAAATGAGCTACTTAAAAAACAAATACAGCGTAATGTGTATGCAAAGTAAAAATTAACCTTTTAACCTTTTAAACTTGATAGTCTATATGCTGTATCAAATTTTGTTTTCTTATTTATTTCAGCTGAGGTGCAAATGTTGCACCAAATGAAATTCATTCACCGCTTTTACCAGTATGAACCTACTTTGAAATGCTTTGTACATCATTTGTACCACAGTCGAAGCAGATGAGGAAAACAAATGCGATACAGCTAATTTACTACGGAATTTTGAAGGATAAATATGTAGTTCGTAAAGCATGGGGTGGGTTATTAAATCAGTTCATTTCATTTCTAAACATCCATCAGTGGCCACGATAAACTAGTGGCTATGGTCACGAACTCGTGGTTGGCGTGTCATGAGTTCGAGACCTAGAGCCACTAAAGACCATGTAAACAGGCTGATGCACGTTTAATCAATCGAGGCTCAACTGTCTTCCTAGGTATGGTCTAGCAGTTTGGAGAGGGGGAGCGAGCTCTGGTGTCGTCCTTGTCCCTTGATCAAGGTTCAAAATTACGAGTGCCGTCGTCAGTAGCTCTAGTGCTGCTTTTAGCGTGACTTTAATAAACATTAACTCCCCAAAATATTCAGGGATTAAAGAATCAGATTAAAAATAATTTAAAAAATTAAATCATTCTTTTTATTTACATCAAAACTATGTTGAGCCTGCTGCGAGGCGTAGTTGGTTTGTCACTGCCCTAGGTTACGGATTCGGCCCCGGCTCAAGTCGGTGGATTTTCATTTCTACAGTAAATCAATAGCATCCATGTTACATGACTATGTGGCATGCAAAAGTTCGCTTGAGTGCCTGTTTGGCTTGGGTGCTCTCGGGAAAATTAAATTCCGAAGTACGCTTTTGCATCATCAGAGCTTAGGTGCTTCCCTCTGGGGAGGAAACTGGGTGTCAAAATTACCTGAGGCGACTGGTATCCGCTAATATGGTGCCGCACTAAAAAGAGATACCAGCTATCGGGAATTTTCTAGCTCTGTGCAATGGTAAAAAACCTTTATAAACAAATAAAAAGAACTTTGTTAGTTGAAAATAAACTTTATGTGAAATCCAAATCCACACACAGAGTCTGAGAAACTCAACCATCGTCAGCTACTAAGAAAATAGCGCAAATAATAGGTTTCTGTACAAATAAACTGATCTCAATTCAACTCGTTTAAACACTCCTCCCTACTTTATTTGAGAAAAATATTTTATACATAAGATTTGAGAAGATGCAATCTATTTGGGTAAACTAACTTCGGTATGTGTATGATGGGTCGCTGAAAAAAATATATACATTGAGGCAGTGTTTCTCAAACTTTCAATATTTGAGACCCAATATTCAATCATAATTTTCTTCGCGCGCCCTCCATACAAGAACAATGTCTTGAATTCAATAATACTATACTTTTTGACGCTAAAACTAGAATACGACTTTAACCTCTTAAGTGCCACCGGCGTATATAAACGTCTCACTCAGCCAAAGAATTAAATGTCCCGGACGTATATATACGTCTTTCCGAAGTACGATCTTTTCTGTGCACTGCTATCCATAAAATTATCCCGAAGACTTTGGAATGTTTTGAAAGGACCTTGACAGTGTTTGCGACGGAAAATTACTTATATATTATTCTTTTTCTACCCTCCCCACCCCCCAATACACCACATACGCTCGCTTACATGTTAAAGGTTGGCATTGGAGAGCGAATCATGTAATTTTTAATCGGCATTTAAGGGATTAATTATAAAGATGAGTGTTAATTTTTGCATATAATTTTATGTACGACAAGCCCAGGGGGTCACTGGTAATTGTTAAACTTGTTCTTAACTTAGTATTGTTAAATTAATTATAAAATATATTGCGCGGTACTGATATATTTATAAGTGTATTATGTCAGCGTAAATGTGTACTTTATTTTTTATTATGTCAGAATGTATTTTGTTTGTTTTCTTTCAATAAATTAATAATTTTTTTTAATAATTTTTTGTTTTCGACTTTTCAATATGCTCGCTTCCCCCTTGTAGGAGTATCACGCCCCCTAGGGTGGCGCTCCACAGTTTGAGAAACACTGCATTAAGGTAAATCGAAATTTGTTTTTTACAATTTCAAAATTTACCCATATGGAAAAGATGTTCTCTGGTATATAGCTGAAGAGAAAATAATATTAAAAAAACTAATTTTTATATATTAGGTACTGTCCAAAGTGGAATATAGTTAATGTATTTCTGACCTTTGCGTGGTTAAAAAAAAGTAATTTTTAAGAGAGTGAAACAGGATTTTAGTGCCTTTTAATATAGGGTGTCTATAAATTAGTTAGGCAAAAAGAATTATTCATTGCATGTAGTTTACAGGAATAAAAAAACTTAAGTACATATTGTAGTAAGATAGAGGAATAGTCCAAGTTTTCCATTATCTCATACGTTCAAAGTGGTTTTTTTCTGTTACTCATTAAATGTCCCATCGGTAAATCATTTCTTGCAGCAGATTTTTCAACACATTTCTTTCGATTTAATTAAGTGCAGCGTAGATTCTAGATTTTAATTCAGGAATGGATGCATGAAATGTTTAAGTGTGTACTCTTGATCCTTTACAAAACCCCATACACCAGGGGTGTCAAATTCGCAGCCCGTAACGAACATTTTTGCGACAAGGTCAATATATCGATGCACAATAATATATATCTTTGGGAAAAGCAGCAGAAAACTGATTTAATGTACTTTCGGGCGTGCAACATGCAAAAAATCAAGTTAAGATGATAATGCATCGTATCAAAATCACGCAGAAAAAATTTCAAATCTCAGAACTGAATTTGAAACAAGATTTAAAGGTTTTTATTCTTTGGAAGACAAATTTTGCTTGTTTTCTTCAATTTTCACTATAAATATAGACTCAGTACCCAGCCATATAGAAATGGAGGTGATCGATATTCAGTGCGGCTCAAATTTGAATCTAAGATTTACTGAAGTGGGTGAGCTTGAATTTTACAAATATTTACCAGCCATGTTTGAAAATACTCGAAAATTCGCATATGAAATTATTTACATGTTTGGAAGTAATTATTGTTGCGAACAGCTATTTTCAGTTAAGAAAAGAAATAAATCTCTTGCTAGAAATAGTATTAATGACACTCAACTTGGGTCAGTTTCAAAAGCGAACACAATTTTCCCCGAAATAGGAAAGATAGCAGCAGAGAAGAGGTGTCAAGTGTCAAGAAGCAAACATTAAATTTTTGCTCTTCTTCGGAAATAAACCTATGTTTCTTTAAATATTGATTCTTTTGCAGCCCACCTAAAGATAAACCTTGTTTGTTTGCCCAAGTTAGCATTTGAGTTTGACACCCTTGCCATACAATGAAATCAAGCGATGAAATATTTAGTGATGGTGTGGGTCATTGAATAACATCTCCACGACCACAATCCAAACTGATACCTCAGCAATGAAGTAAGTCGTTGTGGTAGCGACAACGCATGCCATTCTGCTGAAAAATGTAATCTCCTAGCACTTTTTCGTGGCCGCGGTAGCCGAGTGGTCTAGGTATCGGATTGTGGCTCGCTTTGTCACGAGTTCAAGCCCAGTACCACAAAAGATCCGCCGTGTAGGGAAGCGATGCACGTTAAATCTGTCGAGAGCTCAAACGTCCTCCCGTTGGTGTGGTAGTTAGGAGATGGGGTGCCAGCTCGGGTGTCATCCACGTTACTTGACAATGGTTCAAAATTACGTGGTCCGTCGCCAAAGGACCTCATGTAGCTGAACAGTGTGACGTTAATATCCACTCACTCACCCTGGCACTTTTACTGTGATGATTGGCATCAGGAAGATTTGTAGCATATCCAGATAAATTATTCTCGTAACAGTCTTTTCAGCTAAGAAAAATGAGCCGAAAGCATTCGAGAAACTCACTGAACAAAACAGGGGTTTTTTGGGACTATCCCTTTAATGTTCTAGGATTATTTGAGGATTTCTTAGGTTATGACACTTAACGAAATCTATGAATATATAAACATTGCCTATATATTACTATTAGTCTGACTTTAAATGGAGTAATTTAATTTAACATTTCGGAAGTTCGTAACGTACGAAACTGCCCAACTAATTCGTAGGCACCTTCTATTTATTGCGAAGAGAAGACACTTACTAACAAGTAAAAAAAAAAAAAAAAACACCAAGAACATTTAACAGATTCTTTGATATTAAATTTTTTGACAGACCTTGTAAGTTTGAATTATGGTTAAGTGGCGAGGACGGCACCTGAGCTGCTTCACTCCTCTCCTAACTTCCACACCGCAATAACAGAAGGATGTCTCAGCCTCGACAGATTTAAAGTGCATCAGCTCCTCTATACGCCGGGTCTTTAACGGTACTTGACTCGAACTCATGATACGCCAACCATGAGCCCGTGACCTTGACCGCTAGGCTACCACGTCCTTAACTTCATGACGGTCATATGCTACATATGTATTCTTCATTGAATTCAAAACTAACATTAGACTTTTGCTTGTTGTTCTACTTGTAAATTTAGATAAAAATATTAAATCCTTAAAATTCCTCAAAAAGTTTTCAGAATTTAGAAAAAAAAACACAATTTTTTTTATACATATACTTTTAAATCGAGTGCATTTTATTTACCTATGTTCGTTATTATTGCTAACAAATATATATATTTTAAAAGGAATCTTCAAAAAGTAAAAGTTGGCGAAGAGCATGAATACACACACACACACAGATTGGTTAGAAATACGTGCTTTTAAGCATTATGTGACTGTTATGTCCCAAGAATTCTCAGTTCATTCTTTCGTTTGAAAGAATAAAATTTGGAAGACACACACACAACAAAATATTACCGCTTTACAATCTTTTACACTGGAAAGGATATAACAAGATTCCAATATCCTAAGGTAAAAGTATATATAACTTAAGTAAAAGTAAATATAAAAATAAACTATGTACCCTCCTTTTTTATGGTTTGCCCAAATGAACTCAAATCAAATGTCCTGCTCGTCATTTTTAATTTCGTTAAAGTAAGATTAACCTTAAAAAGTTTATACTTTTCTCCTCAAATCCAGATATTATTTTATTTATTTAATCGCAATGCATTTTAATTGTGAAATTAAACTTAAATATTATTTCAAAGAAACGAAAATTGAAAACGGAAACTCTTGGGCTTTAAGGTATTCTATTAATTCTAACAAGTATTTATAGGTCTATTTTAGTATTTAATATATATCGGGTTTCAAATAGATTTTATGGAATTCTCTTAAAATATTCCAGGTTTTTAAATTGGAAAAAATTTAATCAGCGTAACGGAAAATTTAATACTTTTTATTTTCAATTACACTTTATATTGTATTCACATATAAATGAAATAGTCTAGATTTGGAATGAAAGTAGATATTCCTTGTGAGATTTTAGTATAACTTCATGAATTTAAAATGAGTGGGTACACGAGAATCTGAAATTCAATTTCACATTCAAATTCGTTTTTTTATTTTCTAGACTACATTTGATTATTTTTCGAGAAAATTTTTTTTCTTCATTTCTCATGGATTATTTAAATTTTACTAGGAATATAAAGCCTAAATTCCCATAAATAGAAATTTTCTATTAACATTAAATAAAATTGGCTGAATTTCTAAGAGAAATGCTAACTTATCTTCTGTAAAGCTCATTTTTCAGGTTTGAAATATGATAAATGTTTCTCTAAAAATATGTGCGTGTAACATTAATTCATGACAATTTTGAAATTCTATAAGAAGAATAATTTTAGAAATGAATATTCTATAGTGTTTGCAATGAAAAAAACTTTTTAAATTGATGAAAATTTTTATTTCCTATAACTAATGTTGATAAATTCTTTTTATATCCGATTACATTAAAATTTTTTTTCTTCCATTGAAGAGTAGACACATTTTTTAACAGTGATATTTTTCTTGTTTGATGATAAACAGTATCAAAATAGGATAAATAACCAACGAAAAGCAGATAACTTGTCTTTCACTGTTAGTATACATTTTATAAAAACTTTGCAATCATAAAAGCTATAGCGGGTGTTTTTTTTTTTTTTGAGGACTAGGAAAACACTTGCAAAAAAAGCAAAGATTAAAGGCACAGAACAGCTATAAATTTCCAAGATTTTATTTATATTTCAAAATTTTTCTCAAAAGGAGGACATTAAGAAAAAGGAATTCTATAATTCTTTTTAAAGTATTTTACTGGTTTTTGAAAAATTTCTCAACTCCAGACGAGTTTTTACCTAACCAATATTTACAAAGGCATTGTATGCCTTCTAGTTTTTTATTTATGTTTATATTCACACACATCAATACTTTTATACTATAACAACTATTGACTTTTTGTGGGTAATTTATGTTCATACAAGTCGGTTTTAATGAATATAAAATTGATAAATGGCATTAAAATAATTTATAAATTTTTATTCAGTTATTTTACTAACTATCCAAAGCAAGATAGGTACTCTGTAGTGATTTATACTCCTGCAGAGACTAAAAGCTCGGGGAAAAAACTCATGCATTTAATATGGTAATGTATAAATAATGTAGATCAAATAGACGATGATAGTTACACTAAAGGCAATTTTTTTTCCAATCCTAATCTGCAATAATTGGCTCAACAATTGGCATCTAAGGTTCGGCAAATTTGTATTTAACGATTCAATCTAAAATTTAGAATTAGTTGAAATTCCTCTTTTCTTGTATAGAAGAAAGAAAGATGAAATTGCATTAAAAAATTGATAAAAAAAAATTAATAGTAATTTCTAATCCATTTACACTAATCAGAGATCGATAACTCGAAGCGGTGGGGGATGTGATGCCCGTTTAATCTATCGAGGTTCACATTTGTCAAGTAGGCGTTGTACGAATGTTTGGAGAGAGGGGTGCTTGCTTAAGTTTCGTCTTCTTCACTTGAATAAAGTACGAAAATTATAGAATCCATGTATTTTTCCTTGTATTTTTTTCAAGGATGACGATAAAAAATAACTAATAAACTCTGTCATCTTTCAATCTCCATGAGGCCAAGTTTTCGGGACTTTACTATATTACTAAAACATGCAGTCAATCAGCTGCATTTCACAGCTTAAAGTAAACACGCATGCATACACACACATTTACATATTGTAATTTAGCACAAAGTTCTTAAGCGAAACAGTTTTAAGGTATCCGACTACGCGTTCGTAACGCGGTTTTAAAGAGGAGTATAAATAAACAATTTTTCTTTTTTAATATTTCGTATCACCTGAAGTGGAATATACATATAAATTTCTTTTAAGAATATTATTACAAGAAAAAGTTATTTAAATGCAATTTTTTGGTGAAAAATGAAGAAAGAATGACTTACCTTCAAAGCATTCTCATTTTAGGAAAAATGCTTCTATATTAATAATATCTTGCTTATACATGATTAAGACTAGCCATACAGATCCTGAACTAGGATTTTTGAAATGTATTACTTAGAAGTACATTTATTCATATTTTAATATATCAGAATAGAGAAATCTTGACAAAAAAAAAGAAAACATCGGTTATTACTTCAATTGGTCGTAACTTTGAAAATGGAATTTTTTCAAAAATCCTAGAGTTCAGTTATTACTTCAATGGGTCGTAACTGAAAATGATGGAAATTTTTCAAAAGCTCTAGTTCAAGCTATGAATGGCTAGTCTCAGCTATGTATAAGCAAAATATTATTAGTTTAGAAGCATTTTCTATAAAAGGAGAATGTTTTGAAAATATTTCATTCTCCCTTCAATTTTTGCCAAAAAAAAAAAAAAAAAAAAAATGCATTTAAGTAATTTGTTATGGTAATAATATGCTTAAGACAACTTTACATGTTTATTCTAATTTAGGTGATACTAAATAAAAAAAATATTTATTTATATGCATTTTCAAAATTATGGTTCTGAACGTAATTGTGGATACCTTAAAAATCATTGATTCCCAAACTTTTCCAACTCGCGGCGTCCTTTTTTAGCAAAGGTTTTTCCATGTCACTCTACCTAAGTTAAAGTATGATTAATAATAAGCAAACAAGTATTAACTTTTGAAATATTCCAAGGCACCCCTGCGAAAATGTTGCGGCTCCCCAGGACGCCACGGTGTTCACACACGGTGATCACTTACCCTGATTTCACATACCTATTTTCAGCATTTGAAAGTGATTCGAATCTTACTTAGAAGATTATCGAACGCATGATCAAATATTGGCGACAATCTGACAAATCTGTGTTTCGTGGAACATTGCCAAATCTTATCAAGTGAAAAAGAAGACTAGATTAGCGTAAAGGACTTTGGAGAGACGTAAAAGTTTTTACATTAACTGGGCGAAACGGTACGGTCATGATAATTTTCGTAAGACTTTTTATTTTTGTCATAACAGTACTTTTCCGAAAATAAACTTTTTGAAGAAGTTCTGCCATTTACAGGTATAAATGTCCTTCTTAAATAAGCTATACGCATGACTCATTTAAGAAAGAAAGTTATTATTTGATGGCCATTTTGATGGCGAAGTTAGTTTCTATTCCTTCAGATTTTACTACCAAGGAAATGAGTCAGACAGTCTTTTTAAAAATGAAAAACATTTATAGAACTATTAGACAGATCCACAATCCAGAAAAAATAGTTGTTAATTAGAAGCATTTCTTTCAGCTGATGTCTTTTGAAGCACATATTGCTTTTTAAAAGATTCGAAAGTGAAAAGATGAATCCACTCAAAGAGAGAAAAATAAGTGTGGGAAAAAGGAATAAAGTTTATTTAAGGAATCCGACTACCCTAAAATCACGATTTTTTTTTCAAAAATTGACGAATTTTTTATGACTTTATTTTATAGGCCATCTTATTAGCTTAATAAAAATACCAAGCTTTTTATTTTCCATTCACTAGAACAAAAACTACAAGTGTTTTAATAAAAGAAGATGCCGCGTTACTTTACACCAGATGTCAAACTTTAAAATGCGTTTTACTCGAAATGTGTTTTTCCCCCCCTAAAAGCTCAAACGGGAACAGCGATGGCTCAAAAAGTTTTGAAAATAATTTACTGAAATTTTTTGTGAATGTTTTGTGTAACAGTAGAAGTGTTTTGACCTTCAGATTTATCAATCACTGTTTTATTTCAAAATTTACAGTCCTTTATGTGAATATAATCATTGTTTTTTTAAGCAATTTCATATAGTCACTAAGATAAAGTGCTTCAGTTTTTGTAAAAATTAAAATATCTATTATCCTGAAGGTCATTTCAGACATGAATAACAAAGTAACACATTAAAATCGAAAAATTGAGAATTTGTTCAAAAAACTTTGTACAGAGCGGGCCCCGTTTATATAATTTTTTGTACATTTTTACCAGTTTTTTCCGCTTTTAATAATAAATTTTTTTAGTTTTCAATTTTAGGACTCTTCCTTTAAAATATACTAAATAAATCTAAAAATCCCCACATCTCCATTTTTCAAAAAAAAGTTGTTGCAAGTAGTCGGATACCTTAAAATCATAATCTGAAGTGAATTAGTGGATGCAACTATTTTCAAACATAACTACAAGAAACTTTAAAAAAATAGCCTGATTTGATTTTTTGTTAACATAGTATATTCTAAAGTAACTTGAGGTTTTTTGACAACTACATCGCAATTTTTAACTTTAAATCAAGTGACGAAACAACAACTGAGCTGGCACTTCACTATCTAAACTTTCACACCGCCAACGTGATGACTTTTAGCCCAACGCGCAGTATCTACAGTAGCCTAGTAATTATGGTCATGAATTCATGGCCGAAGTGTCATGAGTTCAAACCATAGTGTCATTAAAACCCCTCCGTCTAGAGTTCCCAAACTTTTTTGTCTCATAGACCCCTTGCCCTGTTTTTCGGTTTTGTGTAGACCCCTACTTACCTAATATTAAATTTTTGCAAATTTATCAACTTAAATGTTTTTTGACAGCTGGTATAATACTACTTACTTTAAAAGTTTTATGTTTCTAACTGTACTTAAGTAGAGTGTTTAAACTTAAGAATTACATGTGAATTAATTAAATAAAAATTTAATTAATACAGGAAATAATTGTTACATAAAATAACTGAGCAACAAACAAATGTTTTAATCAGTTGTTTCAATAACAACTTTCAACACATTTGACTTTAATCTTTTAAGGTTTAACTCAAAATCTCCTCGGTTAGTAATATCCAATCTTTCTTTCTTTCTGTTTTTATTTTGGAGATTAGCAAGCGCACTGGAACTATTCTTTGGGAAAAGCGATTAAAAGCTTGAGATGTTCCATAATTCGGTATAAATAACAGGTATGTCTTTTTAAAGCCAAAATTGCTGACATTCGTTTCTAAACTTTAAGGTCTTCATTAGGGCTATTTTAAAATCAGTTGCTTTCGTAATCGGGCATTTTTTTTTAATGTGACAACATGATTTCATTACCTACTGTGACATTACCATAGCAAAGCATTCTCAAACCTAGTTTCAAAATCTGAATAATGGGCATTTAAATGTTGAACATAGGTTAAAAAGCCATTTTTCTGGCAGATAGTCTGTGGCAAATTGAGAAACTGTTAAAATTTGCGATGTCCGGTTTTATATTCCTTTAGCTTGTTTCTGGCACACACACAAGAAACACTTAAATGATGGTCCTTTTTTAATAAGATTTATGCTGTCGCCTTGTAAATGCAAATTAACCCCATTAAATTTAGTAAATAAAACTGTTAAATAGGTAAATCTAGTTTACTTTTTATTAAATTTTCTTTTAAAATTAAAGTCATGATCTGGTTTAGGCTATCGTAGACCCCCCATTTACACCTCATGGACCCCCAAATTATTTTTCCACTGACGTGGACCCCTATCAGGTCATCATAGACCCCTAGGGATCCATAAAGACCACTTTGGGAATAACTGGTTTAGAGGGTCTGATGCACGCTAAATTTATCGTAGCTCAAAGTCTTCTCGTTGGAGTGGTAATTAGAAGAGAGGGTGCTAGCTCAGGTGTTGCCCTGAATATTTGCCAGATATTCGGAATTACGAAGTACGTTACCAATAACCCTTTGTGTTTCTTTACAGTGACTCAGCAAAAAATAAGGATGTCTAAAAGTAAAAGATAGAAAAGCGATAAGCAATGAAAACGATGATAATTAACAAGTTTAAAATGGTTCATACAATAATATGTACTCTATACCGTAATTGCAAACGATTTCATTAGTTTACTGTATTAATTTACAAAAGAGCGGGCGGATTTTCCGTGATTCCGTAAAGTAAGAAATGAACAGGAGTGGCCAAACCATGACACTATCCTTTCTTAACGTTTACCAATCTAGGACACGGCCGGTCTATAGGGAATGGATAATAGAAAGACTCCCCAAAAAGGGAAAACTAAGAAGGGAAAAGATAAAGAGAGTTACGGAAAAATTCCTTCCGAAACAAACCTTGCAAGGTAAGCACTGAAGGAGGAAGGGGCTGCTCTGAAAATAGTCAAGGGGAGCGTAACTATTTGAAGTGCCTAGGGCACAAAGGAGGTTAAAAACGGCCCTGGGCTTAAGTAACACCAGGGCTCTATTTCTCAATTCACTGGCCATGAATTCGTGATTACAAAAATTCGGTACTGTGGCTTCTTAGAATAATAATAGTTCAGTAACTAACATTATGGGCATAATGATTAGTGGTTGTTGCGTATAAACGCATGAGAGAATCAAGTCCTGATTCTCTCAAAGATTGTACGGTAACTGTTGCATGCTGAATTTCATGAGTCTCATGTCCACAAGCAGGGACATTTTTAACCTCCTCAGTGCCCTAGGTACTTCACACACACATACAAATTATTCCACCTACCCACTATTTCCTGAGCACCCCCTCCTTCAGTTCTTACCCTGCCAGTTTTGTGGTTCAGGATAGATTTCCCCGAACTCTCTTACTGTTTTTCCTTTATTTGTTTTCGATTTTTGAATAATATTTTCATCATCTACTACCTATGGACCCACCATATCTCAGACTGGCAAATGGAAGCCGTAAGGAAAAGAAAGTAGCATGTTTTGGGTACTCTTGTTCATTTATTACCTTACGGCATCACAGATCACCCAGTCACACTTTTGTAAATTTGTACAGTAAATTAATGAAATCACTTGAATTACCGTACAGAATATGCATTATTGTGTGAACTGTTTTCAACTTGTTTATCAACATCTTTTTTATTGCTTATCGCTCTACTATCTTATACTTTAAGACATCTTTATTCTTTGTTGAGTCAATGCCATTGTACTTTTTTTTTTCTGTAATGGGGCTGCGTATTGGTATTTCTACCTTTACAGACAGTACATTCTCCAGGAGCTGGTATCACTTTTTAGTGCGGCACCATTTAGGCAATACCAATTCCCGCAAGTAATTTTGACGCCCAGTTTCTTCCGCAAAGGGTCCGCAAAGTTGAGCTCTGCCTATGCGAAATTTGTACTTAGGAATTTAATTTTGCCGAGAGCATCCAAAAGCCAAACGGACACTCAAGGGATCTTTTTCATGTCGTATAATTATATGACATGGCCACTGTCGATTTTCTGCATTAGGAAAATCCACCGACTTGGGCAGGGGTCGAACCCGCAACCTTAGGTACAGAAGACCAGCGACAAACCAACTACGCCACCCAGCCGGCAATGTCATTGTACTTGTACAACAAAGGTTTTCTTCGATCTTTGCAAAATCATTAATGACATCATTGTAATATAGTTTTGTGATTGCATAGCAACATAAAACTATTAAGCTTTTCATTTTTCTTAGTAGGGGAAAAATGTTTCTCTCATGAGACTCGCTGGGTGGTGGTACGTTCGCTGTAATTTTAATTTTTTCTGTTTTTTGCCCTCTAATTTTTTGCGCCTTAGGAATGTGCATAGCGAGTTTAAGCATAAAATCGGACCTGTTCCCAAGATGTGGAATGAAAGTTAAGATAGTTATGATTTTCAACCCACAGTTGACTTGATTGTGTACTAAAGAAGTAGCACTTGGAATTCGAACCTATGACTCAGCGAAAATGACTATGAACCTATTACTATATGAACTTATAACCTATAACCGGCCATGTGTTCACAAACATGACCACACGGTTACGGTTGCTAGCAGCATACAGAAGGATGAGGTTTATCTTGAGTCGCAGATACCAATTGATTATAAAATTTTAGCATACAAATTACTTCTCAGTGCTTATATTAACGTGTAGCTCCCCCTCCCCCAGCCTAATAAAAGTGGTCTGTGTTCAATACTGACCTCAGCGTTAAACATTCAACTCACATACACACACACACAGTTGTATATTTCTCACGAAATTATAACTGAAATTTTTTTTGCACGCACGATTAGGTAATGTTAGCTTGAAACCTTTACAAGATGCTATTTTATCTCAATAAGAAGCACAATGACGAAGTATAGTAATATTTAGAGCCTTTTTATATATATACTAAGATACAAACCATCTCTTTATCTGTCTGCAATTTAATATATATGTTAAGATGCGGATATTTAGACAAGTACTAACTTATTACTAAAAAAAATTAAAATAAAATAATATAAAATATTATGTTGATTGTTGTTGTTAATATATTCGTGTACTGTAAATAAAAATTCCAAGAGGAAATTAAATATTATGAGTTTCATTTTTTAGTTATTTTCCCTTTTTTATAACTGAAGTTTGTTTTATTCTGTATTATCGTGCATGTGTGTAAATACGATTATAAAAGGTAAAAATTAAGATGTAAGAAATTTTTCTGTTGTAATAAGACGTTATTGGAAAACATTACTTTAAGCTCTATTATAATAGTAATCTGATTTTGTTCTGAATTCAATATATTTTGATTAATTTCTTGCTTCATGTTATATTGAAATACCACTCATACAATCTTTCTTATTATCTAATTAATTTGTTTAAAAGTTTCATGTACCTCAATCTGAAATCGACAGTTATCTCTTATCTTAAGCAGTGAGTTTTTGAATTAGTCAAGAAAAATTAAAAACGAGTTTAATTTTAAACACTTTTTCTTGTGAGCTTTTGACTCTCTGTTACGCTTTTATTCACATAACTTAACCCATTCATTTCAGAGAGCATATTTAATCATTTCTATCACTAGAGTATTTTCATAATTTAAAAAATTGAATTGGTAGGTAAGGCAACACACACATTATTGATTTGTGTCAGTATGCCACATCTAGAGGAAATAAAATTAACGAATAATTTACGAAAGAATTACACACACACACAAAAAGCGTAAATGACGTATTTTCATTTACAAATTAAAAAATGTTGCAAGATTTAATCAGAAATGATTTCAAATATCCAAAAAACATATTCATGCCGCATATAGTGTATTGCAAAATGGAATACGATATTAATTAACGAATTCAGATGTATTGTTACTAAAATTTCTTGATTAGAGTCATTATATTAATTATCCTTATTCTTAAATAAAATTACAGTACATACGTATTATACGGTCGACCACAATTTCGCGAAATCGAAAACCGTCGCTAATTCTGAAAATGTCACCGAATACTTTCATCTTTACTATTATATTCGAACATAAACGCGCGCGATAAAGGTTTTTCACTATTGGTTGCTTATTGTGGGATTTGGTGACATGTTTTAGTTGACGGTATATTACATACATATTATATACATAAAAACATATATTTCAAACAACCACACTGTTTTTATATTTTATTTTACTAATTTATTGTTTTAAATCTAAAAATTTTCAATAAAATGAAAAACAATAACAGTACACTGTAATGAAATTTGTTGAAAAATTAATATAACTATCCGTAATATTAATGAAAATGAACTGAGTCAAATGAAATGCAACAAAAACAATTAATATTTTTTTATGGAAATAAATATTTGAGAGTACTTCTGTGAGTTGATAATATGCAAATTTTTATTATGACAAACTATTCAATTACTTTAATTATGCACTTAATGGTTATTCATGTGGATATATAAGGAACTTAAGAATTGAAAATAAAAACAAAAGAATAGTGTAATTTATTGGTAATTCTATTATATCTGCAGAAGTAATTTTTATGATGTAGGAGAATAAAGGATATATTTTATTTATGCATATTTTGGTTAACTATTTCTCAACAATTCGGTTTGTTTCTTTTGATATTTGTTCAACTTAATCCATTTTTATGTCTGAATGAAACCTTTGAACACATAATTAAAGAGATTTCTACCATTTTTTGCGCACTCTTTTAAATCTGATAATGTGTTTTTAATCCAACAGTAATTAACTATTAGTTGAAAGGATATGCACAAGTGCTTAGTTCTACATTTATCAATGGAGAATATTTTTTAAAAAACTGAAAAAAAAAACAAGTAATTTTTGGTTTATGTATTAAAGTTATACATAATGCCCACAATATAATTTGTGATTTTTGCACAGAGAGTGTATAGTTACCTTTATTGTCTAGTTAATTATATTAGCTGGAAAATATATTGTTTTTTTCCTAAGCAAAGGTCTGTTTGCTTTCCTTAGCCTTTTAAAGGTTTTTTTCCCTAGTGTTAAAATATTCTCTAAACAGAGATTGATGTAAGAAAGGAAATTCATTTAGCCTATTACATAAAGTTAGTTTGATGCATAAGACAATTTATAGGTAGAAAATATATTTACCTCACTATTCAAAGGCCGCATGTTTTATGCATTTTACTTCTTTTTACATTTTTTAGGCGATTTTACTTTTGTGTGATTTATTTTGTGCTGTAACAGCTACATTTAAACTCTACCTCCCTTGACGATTAGCGACAGCCAGGGGGCACCACTTGTTCTTTTGAGAAGCGGGAATTCCTTCTTCCCTCGCTCTCCTGCCCTGGATCGCCCCCGAGGGAAGATGTGTACACGTGGAGTCAGGGAATGCTTCTGTTTTCCTTCTTTAGTCTTTAAGATTATTTTCTATAACTACTTTAATAGATGTGTGTTGTTTTATTAAGTGACAATAAACAGTCAAGAGGTAATTCTAATCGCAATAATTCTTATAGAGGAAACCAAAGATTTAACAGATATCCAAAACCCAATGAACAGCGCTTTAACCGATTTAAAAATAGGGATGGCTATTATCCAGAAATATTTGATGTGGAAGAACGTTATACGGAAGGAGATTATTTACCTCAAAATAAGGCTGATTCAGAGGATTGTTTTGTTGAAGCCTGCCATGATACTTCTACAGTTACAGATTTATCTCCTAGGTCAAGATCATATATTCCTTCAAATAAAAGGAATGAAAGAACTAATATTACGATTCAAACGGAAAATATGATGGGGAAAAGAAAGGGAATTTCTATTACCGATCTAATTCATATACCGGAGGGAGAAGGTATGGGGCTAATTCTCATGAAAAGTACAATAATAAAAATCAAAATTATCAATATGCTAGAACACAAAATTATGACAGTGAAGTAAATAACAAAAGGCATTGTGCGCAAATTTCGAATAATTCTTTAAATGAAGCATCTGAAAGTATTTCCCCAAGTGATAAAGAATGTTTCCAAAATAATCAGCCTGAATGTGATGTTAAAGATGAATCCAAAAAAGTAAGATATCTGTGCTGGAAATTCTTCAAAGGGTGCCTTTTTTAATCGCCAGAGGAGAAATGCATATCGCTCTGATACTCATTTTCAAGATGGGAGGAGAGACTCTTTTAAGAGAGGGAGACAAAATATAGAGGTTTTCGTAATCAAAATAATGAGTGACATCATCCATCGTCTTATAGAGAAAACAATTATCACTATCAGGGAGGTAAATTTGCTCAGGAAAATCATTCCGGAAGGAACTATAACAGAAGATCACTCGGGAATTCTTATTGATATTCACATGAAAAAAATTTGCATTATTCTAATGATAAAAGAGTTTATAATAGGAGAGACGGGCCATACATTGTGTTATGCCAGAGATCTCCCACTACCTTAGCAGTAGCCAGTTGTGACAAACCTGATGAGCCTTTAGGTGTCCACTATACATCAGCTTTAACACCCTTTCTGAATGGCACAGAGACCCAGTCTCCTGTAGTACCTCTCAAGAAAAGAGGAAGACCACGGAAACAACCATTGATTCCTAGAGGAACTGCCGGAGAGAATGCCATAATGTCTGCTAGTACACCCCCTCGCCGAGACGGTCTTCGGCGGTGTAGGGGGAGAATGTAACAACTACATTTAAACTCTACCTCCCTTGACGATTAGCGACAGCCAGGGGGCACCACTTGTTCTTTTGAGAATCGGGAATTCCTTCTTCCCTCACTCTCCTGCCCTGGATTGCCTCCGAGGGGAGATGTGTACACGTGGAGTCAGGAAATGCCTGTTTCTCTTCTTTAGTCTTTAAGATTATTTTCTATAACTATTTTAATAGATGTGTGTTGTTTTATTAAGTGCCCCCCTTGTGTTGTGGAAAATTAAATATGATTTGTTCCTGCTATACGGCCTTCTTTATTTCAATAAAACGAAGACACGACATGAGTGGTTGTCATAGTGCAATTTTATATTTGTATTATTTTTTTTTGTGTGTGACCCGTGCGATCTTCTTTTACGCGGTATATGAATTTCAACGGGTTTGGCACAACTGTATTGTTTTCTGTCATTGCACATATATACGCTTTAAGACGCTATATATATATTCATTAATTATAGTCTCTTGACAATGCACGTTCAATTATTTTCTTTCAACACACTAGCAGCACGCACTTGATTGAAGACGAAACTTCCAATGGCAGTAACGTTATGAATAATTTGATAAATTTTGAAGACAGAATAGAAAAGCTGGGTTCTTTAGAGCGGATAGAATATATGCACTGATCCAGATTTCCAAAATCGGAAAAGCATTTTCTTAAAATAGATACCAATTCTGAAAGGAGTGTGAAATTCTAAAATGAGCTTCGATCATGCACATCTGAATATCGTGACGTTTACAAGCAACTGACCAATCGATCGTCATCACAAAAACTTATCACTTACTTAATAGTGTTATAAAATAAATCAATTGAAATTGTATCTTCACAAGTGACGGAAGCGATTTTGAACTATTTCATCACAGGAAGATGCGAGCTTTGGATCACAATGAGTAGCTGTGAATAATGTATGTGCACTTTCTGAAATTCTGCATGTATACAATGAGAAATTAAATGTTTTTAAAAATTTTCCATGAGTTTAATTATTTATTTTGTTTGGTAGTACTTTCTCATAAATTTCGTAAATAATTGACATATTGTTTAAGTGTGACTTTTTTTATGCGATCAATTTCAGCCACATGAAAAAAGTTCTCTGTATTATGTCGACAAAGTTGTTAGTTTTATGTAAGCATTTATGAAATTTTCGCATATTTTTTTGTGCGGTTTCTGTTTATGCGATCCATATCTACTGCACAAAAATTGGTTTTACTGTATTTTCTATGAAATGCATGAAAATGAGGATATTTTAGCTATTATTTATCAGCGCACTTACGGTGTACTCTAATATATTTGATGTGAGTTCAAATCGAAGTTTGAAAGCAAATTATTCATTTTAATAGTTTAGAACTTTATTTTTCAACATACAATATATTCCGACGGTGAAACATTTCATTTTTTTCTACATAGATTTGAATTAAAAATTATCCTTTTTATTTCAATTTATTAATTTCAATTCATCATCAATATCTTCTATGCTATATGTTGAAATTCCCCTCTCACTTAGCAAGACATCTGGTCCAGTAATCATTTTTAAGTTATGTAATGCATACAAGGTGGTCCAAAGTTCGTGGTACAAACATTAAGTGTAGATACAGGACACTGTAACAATAAACCATTGCATATGAATGTATGGGCGCAAGTGACGCGGTGAGGCGCAAACAGAGGATATAAAAGAAAAGAAAAATGGAGTTATCATTTGACATTGTGACGGGCTCACGCGTCTTTTCATTAACATGTCTTTTTGGGTTCTTTGGGGCCAGATATATATAATGGCAACTCTTTTCCAACCAAATTCAAAAAGCGAAGCGAGAAGGAAAGATGCAAATTTGGAAGTTTTTAAATATCAGAAGTTAGAGTAAGCGGTGTGACAATTTGGGGAATGTTATGATAGTCCGTGATTCAAGTGTGAAGAGTTTTTGAAAGGTTAAGTGACAGCCAACAGAAGTTGCCCGTGACAGAGAGTCCTTAGGTCAAGGTGCATACCATTGCACTCCAGTGAACCACAGCTTCAACTAGGATCAGATTGATCGCTGCTTCATTCGACATTAAGGTAGGAGTGACTATTTAATATTCGGATCTGAGATAGCATTGGAATTGAGCTTAGGCGAGTTAGTTATTGATAGTGGTCCGGGTTACGCTATTTCGGTATTATATATAATTGTGTGTTTAGCCACCGTAAATTCTCTCACATATCATATTATTATCTAATCTGTTAGAGGTTTATGTTTAAGATCTTAATAAAGTCATATTAAGATCATGGCAGATTCTAGTTCATTTATTCCTACACCTCTAACTCATGTTGATAATCAAGGAGAAGGGCACCCGAGGGGGGTGTCCTTACAACACGTATGGCCGTGCAAATAGAAACGGCAGAGCTACGTTACGAAAGTATCACGCGCAATTTCTTGGTCAACGAATACCCTATCACAGAATTTTTCAACGGTTACATCGTCAACTTCGGGAAACGGGTTCGTTCCACGTCATCAGACATGATGTTTGTCGACGATGAGCTGCACGCGACTTAATGACGAATGTTCTCTGATTTTTCTGGAACAGGTGTTACCAGAACTGATTCAGGATTTTCCAATCGCCATTTGTAACCGCATGTGGATTCAGCATGACTCCACCCCACTTCACTTACGTGTATACTTACCTGAATGCCACGTTTGAGGTGCGATGGATTGGGCATGATAAACCAGTCCCTTGGCCACCTCTATCTCCTGATTTATCCAGCCACGATTACTTTTAATGGGGACAACTGAAGAATCTTGTTTATGTGGCACCATTTGATTTAGACGAGGATCTCATTGTTCGAATATTCGAAACTGCTGCACATGTGCATGAAATTCCCGACATCTTTGAACGTGTACCCCAACCGCTTCAACGACGCTGTTAAGCATGTATCGCTACTGGTGGACGCAATTTTGATCAATTATTGTAAACGTTACATTAGTCAACGAGGATTTCAATAAATACTTTGTCTTTTCTTTCGTCCCTTATATTTTGTGTTTGTTCCTCACCGCATCACTTGCGTCCATACTTTTCTATACAATAAATGATTCTTACAATGTCCTGTACTTACCCTTAAAGTTTATACCATGAATTTGAGACCACCCTGTATTTTAAGGCAAGCATGCACACACATGCTTAAAGTTATAAATTTCTTGATCGCTTTGAATTCATGGTAAGGAATTTCTTTTATTTTTCACAAATCTGTATTTGTGTTTTCTTAATGCTATGAAGTGTATTCTTAAAAATTTAAAAACAAAGAAATTTTCTGTAAAGTTACATTTTTCTTTCATTTTCAGATAACCATTTCTCTTTTTTTTTTAGTAAAAAATATTTCTTTAAGATCAGAAAACCTCTCAGACGAATCAATGAAACGGAAGTAAAATGTTTTCAAAAATGATAGGGAAGATGTAATCGGATAGAAATTATCATTGAGTTTTACTCTTTTGGATGCAGTACCATTCAATGCAATCGAAGAAGGCAATAATACCACATTTAAAAAAGGATACAGAAATTCCATAGAATTCAAGATGGCCGATAAATAGATGATTATTAACACGGAATTTCGAAGCTATACGAGGGTAATATGTTTGATGACTCTGAGCATTAAATAAGAGTTTAAGGTATCCGACGACGTTCGGAACCGTGATTTTAAAAAAGCGCATAAATGGATAATTTGCATGATATTTAGTGTCACTTAGATTAGAATATATGTATAAAATTGTTTTAAGGACATTATGACGAAAAAAATTATTTAAATACACTATTTTGGCACAAAATTAACTTAGAATAACCTTTTTTCCAAGTATTCTCCTTTTGTGAAAAATGCTTCTATTATAATAAAAATTTGCCTATATATAGCTCAGACATCTGTACATAGGCTCAGCTAGCATTTTTGAAAAATTTACATTATTGTCAGAGTTACCACCCATTGAAATAATTATCGGCGTTTTTTTCTTAAAATTTCTCCCCTCTGTTGTCGTAAAACAGGGATAAACCCACTTCTAAGTTATATATTTCAAAAATTCTAGTGGAGCCTCTTTACAGAGGTCTAAGCTATAGACAGGCAAAATATTATTATAATAGAAGTATTTTTCACAAAAGGAGAATATTTTGAAAATGGGTCATTCTGTGTTCATTTTTTGTCAAAATATTGTACTTAAATAATTTTTTATTGTAATACTATTCTTAAAACAATTTTATATACATTTTCTAATCCAAGTGACATTAAATATCACAAATATTATCCATTTATATGCTTTTGCAAAATCACGGTTCCAAACGTAGTCGGATACCTTAAGAGTTAATGATTACTCTTTTTAAAAAAAAACTTTCAAATTTAGATATAGATTTAATGTTTTCTTAGGGTGTTAGACACCAAATTTTTTTTTAAAAATAAAAGCATCACTTATAATGCCAACCACCTGCACATAATTGTGAGGAAAACTTCTTACTAATTGTTACTCGAGGAAATATTTACTAATGCCCCCTGATCGGCA
Organism: Trichonephila inaurata madagascariensis; assembly: GCA_019973955.1. Lineage (NCBI taxonomy): Eukaryota > Metazoa > Arthropoda > Arachnida > Araneae > Nephilidae > Trichonephila > Trichonephila inaurata. The sequence goes on along the minus strand of BMAV01006633.1, from coordinate 83,849 downwards.
AAGGTCTGATCAAGGCCCACGAAATTCATCATGGTAAAGGGCTAAGTGACGCCTGTTGTTAGCCGTAGCTTTGAGCACCACGCACCACCCTAACTGGGGGTTTCACCCCAATTTTGCGGGAGTACACCCTGGGGGTGGTCAGGGGCCTCCCACTTCTCATCCCGTTCCACTAACCTCACGAGAAGACTTGCGGCTATTCGGCTATTTAAAGTACCCCCATGCCGTGAAGTCACTATACATTTACAAACATCCCTGTCTTCTCCGGGATTTGAACCAAGCCCAACGCACAGCAGTCAGAGTCGCTAACCGCTATACCGGATAAGCGAGAATATTTGGAAAGAAATTATACGAAAATATTTAAATTTGTAGCAGTAGTAAGTATTTTAAAATATTGAAATATTTTTAAAAAATTTGAAATAATTATTGTATTTTTCATGCGTGTTCCTATAATATACATGTAAATATTTCCAATTAAATATATAAACAAGTAATATAAAAAAAGTTAAGTCAATTCCTACTTAGGTCAACAAAGAAAATTTTTATTTTATTTACTTTGTATTAATTGTTACAATTAATATAAATATGTATATACATATGATCGATTCACACTATTAAGTGACAAAATAGAAACGGATTTCCTTGCAATTTTCTACTTTCCTTTCTGTATAAGGTGTTGGACTATTTTTTGTTTATTTGTTACTATTTCTTCGTTAATGAAATAAAATAGAACAGCAAAAAGAAATCACTTTCTAAAATATTAGAATGTCCCTGGTGGGATTCGAACCCACGACCTTTGAATTAGAAGTCCAACTCGCAATCTATTGAGCTACAGGGTCACAACGAAAGATTTTCGTTTCTATATATGCTATTGGACTATTATTTTTGTTTGTTAATATTTTTTTCATTTTTGAATTTACTTAATGAATTGAAATTTGAAAAAGCTGTGTTATAACATCAAGAGTCATCTTCTACAAATTTAAAAAAATGTATTCGAACTTGAATGGATGAAAAGAAAGTATTTTATTAACGATTAAAAATTTGAACAATATATATATATATATATATATATATATATATATATATATATAGGGAGAAGAGTGAACTAATAGTAGGAATTGAATAAAAAAAATATCATATACAGGGTTACATGTCCTTAAGTCTAAATTAAATCAATGATGTTCTATACACATAAAATGTTGAACTTTTTGAATAAAAATATTAAAAACTTTGGTACTAATTAGATATTGAAGAGCTTCGCGCCATGTTGTTGTTGACATTCCCCAAAAGTTGGGTGATAATATTACAATAAAGTTACCTTGAGTTTTAACTTTGGTTCTGTGGTTGACATCGATATTTTATTTATTTCCTTATTATCTTTTTTAAAAAATGTTTTTCTTTTTTTGTAAAGATAAGCCAAGATAACTTCCAACCATATTAAATTTAAGCGCAACATTTATGAATGTAACAAAACATCCTATGTATTTTTGATGAAATTCAGTATTCCATTTAAAAAAAAAAAAAAAAAAATTAAATTTAACCGCTGATTTTAAAAACGGATTATTGCACGCATTGTGTTTTGAGTCTGTTTTGTGCTGACCATATATTGTTACAACAAATAATTGCTATAATGTCTTAAACTGTTAAGCAAACACAACATATAAATCCTATAATATAAAAAATTAATTACAATTAAATTAATCACCAAATTTGTGACTTGAAATGATTAACTGATAAATTAGAACATTTTCGTTTGATTAAGCCTAATTATATAATAATTGTTAAAACTGTTACGAAGAAGCAAATACGAAATTAAAGATTGATGTATTGGCTTTTATCTAGTTTTAAACTTCATTTGCGTAGAATTGAAGGGAATTTAAATTAAATCTGATAAAAGCTCTTTCTGTTAGATAATTAAAACTACCGAACCAAATAAATTTAAAGAATGTTCTCTTTTATATGTGCGTTTGTGTAAAATTTCAATGTGAAATTGATGAATAGAAGTTATTTACTTAGTAAAAACTCGAGTAAAACAGAATGGGAACTAAAAAATTCTTCTTACATAAAAATTTAATTACATAAAAAATATCTAATTTCAACTAAACTTTGAATAAAGGTTTTTTTTTTTTTTGTTTTAATTAGTGGTATTCGAGCATAGAAGCGACCAATTAAACTCCGTTATAAGGGGGAAAAATGAATTTTAGAAAATCTTCCCGCGTTCTTTCTTCTATTTCAATACAACTTTAAAGTTGAAAAAATAAAACAAAGATCATAAAATTAAATTATATAAATAAAAGAACTGTAAGAAATAAATTTTTTTAAAAATATGTTTGTGAAATGTACACTTTTTTTCCAATTATAATGTAGTTCATGACTTTTTGACATTAAGAAATCAAAAAAAAATTTCTTTCAAGAAATTTGACTCCGTAAATATTAAAAATATGTAATATCTTCATTAATGTGAAAGACAAACTAGATAGAGTACAAAATGCATTATCAACCTCATCAGATTTAACCTACGCCTACAATGTTGGTGGGGAGCAGAATGTTGAGCATCTATCACTTTTTGTTCAAAATTAAAGAAAGAAAATGCTTGAAAGTTTATCTGCATGCTCTTAAAAAATCAACTGACCTAACTTTTTTCAGCTTGTTTTAAGTAAAGCGATATTGAAATTATTTTGTGACTTCATTGATTTAATTTTAAATTTTCTTTACATATCTATTGTACCGATATTAATATTGCATTATATTTTGCTCTAATATTATTTCACTCCTTCGTTTAGTAACTTAATTGTTTAATTTTGTAATGTACTTGCCCAAATTTGTGACTTAATTGTTTAATTTTGTAATGTACATGCCTAAATTTGTGACTTAATTGTTTAAGTTTGTAATTTACTCGTTTGACTCTGTAAATTAAATACTTTTGATTTTGTAACTTCATTTATTCATAACTTTTGTTTTGTTACTTACCTTTTATTTTATTTGTTTTCTTTACTTCTGTAAGCCCCATGTACTTGAAGATCCCAGGATTTATATGATTCACCTTTAATAAAAGCCACACACTTTATAATAAATGGATGTAGTGTACGCCTAATTTACGATTCTATAATTATTTTCATGAGTTTTCCAGTATTTTAAGTTCGTTATTTCTCCTATTTGCGCCCTTTTTATTGTACCTTAAAAAAGGATATTTTATTTCAGAATATGTTTCTTTGTTATATTTGTGTATTCCTCTTTTTTTCTTTTTCTTTTTACTTGCATTATAAGATCTGTTTGTGTACGAGATATGTTCTGTCTGTCTCATGTTCTTGTACGTGATTTGCTTTTGTAGGACTATTCAAAAAATATTTTTGTATTAATATGTGCAAATGTTCTGGTATAATATTACTCCACACGATTTGCTTAAGTATTTTTCTACGTGTGTGGCTCTCTTTTATACTATCCGAATAATCGGTTTGTGCATCCCATCTTTTCGTATTTGTAATCCCGCTATCATAATATTTATTTTTCAGCGAACCAGAAAATATGTCATCACATTTTTCTGTAAACAAGTTTATTTCTTACACTAAAATTTACCTATAATTTAGTTATGTCTTTTAAGTTATATTTAAAAATGAGAAACCTTTTTTTTAATTTATAATAAATGACGGGGAGTGAGTGAGTGTGGTATTTACGTCGCACTATAAAGCTGCATGTGGGTTATTGGTGGCGGATCTCGTAATTTTGAAGCATGGTCAAGTGACGAGGGCGACATCTCAGCTGGCATCCATCTCACTCTTAACTTCCACACCACACCATTGGGAGGACGTTTGAGCCTCAACATATTTAACATGCACAGACACTCTTCTCACGGCGTTTCTTTAGTGAAACTAGGTTCGAACTCATGATGCTCTGCTACGCGAGTCCGTGACATTGATTATTAAACTATCGCAGCTTAATGACGCGAAATCAACTTTTCCGTGGCATGTTTCGTCAAATAAATAATATAAAAAAATTAAGTCAATTGCTACTTAGGTCAACAAAGAAAAATTTTATTATATTTATTAGAAAAATTTGTTAAATAATTACAATTAATATAAATATGTATACACATATGACAGAATCACAATATTTAGTGGCAAATAGAAAGCGATTTTCCATGCAATTTTCCATTTTCCTTTCTATATACGTATGGTGTTGGACTATTATTTTTGTTTGTTACTATTTATTCATTAATTAAATTTAATTCTTCCAATGAAATAGTACAGTAAAAACAAATCACTTTCTCAGAAATTAGGCCATCCCAGGTCGAATTCGAATTACCAACCTTTGGATTAGAAATCCAACACTCTTTCCATTGCACTACATGGACGAAACGAGGGGTTTTCCTTTTTATATAGGACGTTCGACTATTATTTTTGTTTGTTAATATTTATTCATTAATTAAATAGAATTAACGAATTACTATTTGAAAAAACTGTATCAACATCAAGTGTCATCCACTAGAAGTTTAAAAAGTGCGTTTGAACTTGACTGGAGGAATAAAAAGTATTTTATTAACGATTGAAAACTTGAACAAGATATATACATACAGACAAATAAATAAATAAATATATATATATATATATATATTAGGAGAGTGTGTGAACTAATAGTGGGGGAATTGTGTGTGAAGAATAGATTTCAAGATCTTTACTCCCTATCGATCTTTTGTGGTCATTGTGGCCTAGTGGTCATGGTCACGAGTTCGTGGTAAGCGTGTCACACGTGCGACTCCTAGCGCCACTGAAGACACGCCATGTAGAGGGGGCCGATGCACGTTAAACTCCTCGAAGATCAGTGTCCTCGTGTTTGCCTAGTGGGGAAGTTTGGAGAGGGATTGCCAGTTCATGTGTTGTCTTAGTCACTTGACCATGGTTTAAAACGCCGAGATTCGTCGCTTATACTCCTCATATTTCTTTATAGTGTGATGTTAATAAAACGTTAATTTACTCATCCGTATCCTTTTTTTTATTATTAAATGTAGTTATGATATTTCAGGGGCTAAGTTTAGATATTTTTTACAGTTACAGTGACACTTTTTTTGTGGGATATGGGGCAACAAAGACTATTACCTTTATATATTTCTTGCCTGGGATGTCCAAATACCGGAATTATCGCATAAAATGACGCGGAAAATAAGAGGGGGGATATGAAATGTAGACTGGCTTCAATTCTCTCGTCACGCGGTATTAATACATAAAATACATATAATTTTCTTGCGTAATATAATTAAGTCTACAAATCAGTAATATTAATTCTACTTCACTGATAATGTGTGAACGTTATATTAGATTTAATATAATACGAGTATTTCAAATAAGACGCATTTAATCTGTAATGTAGTAAGTAGTTAAATTTGAGTAATATTTATGAATGAGAGAGAGAGACTGCTTATTTTCCGACAGAGAATCTATTATAAAAATAATATTTTGAATCGCTTTTAAAGAGGTTAAACATTATAGTTTAAGAAAAAAAAAATTCCGTTGTTTTTAGTTTCTAAATTGCAGAAAAGAGAGATAGACATCTTTGCTATCATATACTTTTATTATAAGTTTCCCGAAAAATTTTGAAGGGAAATCCAACACACTATTGGTGTAGTGTTTGTTACATAAAAATGATATACAGTTGTAGAGTTTAAATGTTTTGATACCTTACTTAGCTGACGTTAATAGAAAACTTGAATATATTTTTTTCCTTCTCGATCACCCTTTTTCCGACAAGATCCGTAGACTTACAGGCTTAAAATTTGATAAGCACATTTCTTTTTGTTTAGAAGTTCGCTAAGAATGAGTTTTAAAGAAATCAACTACCAAAGGGGGTTAGAGAGGCACAAAATGTATACACTGAGGCGAATAGAGATTCACTTCCTCCTTATGAGATATCCAAAACTATTAGACCAACGAACTTGAAATTTCACGTGCATGTTTCTTTTATCGAGTACATATTCGTTCAGATTTCCATTTGCGGAAATCCATTTACATTTTATGTTTATTATCATTTATGTTTTAATATAAATATATATATATATATATATATATATATATATATATATATATATA
>BMAV01006633.1:65950-77672 GCA_019973955.1 Trichonephila inaurata madagascariensis | reverse complement strand
TATATATATATATATATATATATATATATATATATATATATATATTGCTTTTGTATTCTAGTTTTATCTACCCTTCATTAAAAAACAAAATTTATCCTTCAAACATTTAAAGCATTTCAAGTAAGTAAAATAATCAAATTTAAAGACCCCTTATATATTTCTACTGAATAAATTATTTTCCCGAAATACAGCTTTATTACAATTATTATTGCAATTCTTTGTTAAGATAAGAGACAATAGAATCACAATAAGTACTGCGAATTTAATATTTCTATAAATTATTTCATGTGAATATTTCCAAACAAACGCAATTATGGAGATCAAGAGATAGTTTCCAGAATTCCTAATTGCTTTAACTAAACATAATTTATAATTAATGATGTTATTCTCTAGCGGAAAATATACTTCTAAGTCTCCTTAGTTTCTTCAAATAGATTACTATTAAAATTTATTCTAAAAGATTTAGGAGGAAAATGCATTAGAAAATCTGTTAGTGATCATGAAACTTTTGAGGAAAAGTTATTATTAATTCCTTTTCATAAAATTATTGAATACATAACCTTTTTTTTTTAAAAAAAAATTGTGAATATATTATACTGATGTTCAAAATTAAGAGAAACTGCATATTAAGTTTAACTCCTCCAGAACGGAATATAAAAACAATGTTCGTAAACAAAAGTATAAATTTTTAACGTTAATTACTTAAGATATTCGACTACCCCCAAAGCATGATTTTTTTTCAAAAATTGACAATTTTTCTTATGATTTTATTTTATAGGTCATCTTATTAGCTTAATAAAAATACCAAGTTTTTTATTTTTCATTCACTAGAACAAAAACTACAAGTGTTTTAATAAAAGAAGATGCCATAACTTTACACAAGATGTCAAACATTAAAATGCGTTTTACTCGAAATATGTTTTTTTCGAAAAACTCAAACGGGGACAGCGATTGCTCAAAAAGTTTTGAAAATAATTTGCTGAAATTTTTTATGAATGTTTTGTTTAACAGTTGAAGAGTTTTGACCTTCAGATTTATTAATCATAGATTTATTTCAAAATTTACAGTAATTTATGTGAATATAATCACTGTTTTTTCTAAGCAATTTCATATATTCACTAAGATAGAGTGCTGTAGTTTTTGTAAAAATTAAAATATCTATATTATCCTGAAGGTCACACACATTTCAAACATGAAGAACTAAGTTGTACATTAAAACTGAAAAATTGAGAATTTGTTGAAAAAGTTTTTGTACAGAGCGAGCTCCGTTTATGTAAATTTTTGTACATTTTCAGTTTTTTCCCCTTTTAATAATAATAATTTTTTTTTGGTTTTCAATTTTATGATTTTTTCCTTAAAATACACTAAATAAATCTAAAAATCACAAAAAAATCCCCATATCTCCATTTTTTTTTTAAAAAAAGTTGTCGCAAGTAGTCGGATACCTATAGCTTATAATCCATATAAGCGCTCAGGTAAGCGTCTTAAGATATCCGACTACGTTCGGAACCGTGATTTTAAAAAAGCGCATGAATGGATAATTGTCATGATATTTAGTGTCACTTAGATTAGAATACATGTATAAAACTGTTTTAAGGACATTTTGACAAAAAAAATTTATTTAAGTACAATATTTTAGCAAAAAATTAACTTAGAATAATCTTTTTTCCAAATGTTCTTCTTTCGAGAAAAATGCTTCCGTTAAAATAATATTTTGCCTGTATATAGCTCAGACCTCTCTACAGAGGCTCAACTAGAATTTTTGAAAAATTCACATTATTTTCAGAGTTACCACCAATTTAAATATAATTATTGACATTTTTTTCTTAAAATTGCTCCTCTCTGTTGTCGTAAAATATGGATAAACCCACTTCTAAGTCATATATTTCAAAAATTCTAGTTGAACCTCTGTACAGAGATCTGAGCTATATACAAGCAAAATATTATTATAATAGAAGCATTTTTCACAAAAGGAGAACATTTTGAAAAAAATTTATTCTAAGTTAATTTTTTGCCGAAATATTGTATTTAAATAATTTTTTTTGTCAAAATGTCCTTAAAGCAATTTTATACATGTATTCTAATCTAAGTGACACTAAATATCATGAAAATTATCCATTTATGCGCTTTCTTAAAATCACGGTTCCGAACGTAGTCGGATACCTTAAGACTCTTTGAGGCCCTATAGAAAAGTAAGTCCTACCTGAGATCTTTAAAAGTAGCAGGGATGGTCATCTAGTAGCACGTGTGCCATCAATAGCACGCGACACAATATTTTGGGCATGCCAGTTTTCAAAATAGTTTTCAATTTATTTCAAAATAACAGAGTTCACGATAAAGTATTGCGAACAAACGCGAGTGATCGGTCACGGGGCGGCGAGGAGCACACTCTCGTTTGTTATTATCTTACCTTAGTTACGTCGTGGACTATAGTTGCTTATGATGCAAAATTTGTCTACGTAAAGCATAACCAATTTCGTTGACACAACTGTATTTTAAAGTTTATTTGTGTTACATTTAAGATTTTTAACTGTTATTTAATATGGCTAGTTCAGCATAAGAACAAAAAGTGCAAGATAGTAAGTGTAACAGAGAATTTCAAACTTGGAGAATCTAGAAGTATGGCATTATTAGTAATGGTGACAAAGTGGTGCGTGTTTTATGTTCTGGAACAGAGGTATGCAGGACATCGTCTGTAAATTGGCATTCTAAAAAAATCACACATCCTCTTGTCAAAAAAATGAACCACAGTAAAAATAATTAATTGCTTAGAAACCATTTAGCAGATAACTCCAATTCAGCATGCTTTTTACTAAAAGTTACATCTTACAATCCTAATATAAGTTATTTGTCATCCAATATGCAACAACAGAAGTCACACTAATGTTACTTTAATTTGAATTACTCGTATAACTAAAACATTTACTACTGTACGGAGCAAAAAGTACCTTTTCGTAGCAAATAAATAGTTTTGAGTAGTTAGTATTCAGTTTTATTATTTTTCCTATAATCACAAGTCAAACTTTTTTGTCGGCACGTCTATACCTCATTATACACTTCTTTAGAAAAAATGGCACATTGGTTCATAAAGGTTCGCCACCACTGGTATAGAGCGTGCATTATCAAATACTCGTTCAAACGGTAATATGAAACAAATAAATGTGCATTTCTCACAAATCTCAAAAACCTAGGCAAAAAGCGCGACTGATTGCCGCATTTTGACTAAACGAATTGAATGATTGTTTGTTATTAAGCGTAGGGGGCTAGACATGTGGACAACGGTCACATCACATAATAATACAGTCTTACCATTTTCGCCTGTAGACATGCAGTTTGAAATTCTTTGTTTTAAGAAGAATATGTACGGGGGAATAATGTTTGACCATTAAAATTATCTAGATCTTGCTAATTGTAAGACAGAGTCGAGAACGAAACGAGGCCCCCACCTAGGGCGAGGTCCTCGGCAAAGGGCACAGTTGGTCCATGCCTTAATAAGTCCATGTAGGCTGTACATTAGAGTGTAAGGCAGCGTTTCTCAAACTGTGGGGCACGCCCCCCTTGAGAGGTGTGACAACACTACAAGGGAGGCGCGAGCGTATTGAAAAGTCAAAAACAAAAGATTATTTAAAAAAATTTATTAATTTATAGTAAGTAAACAAACAAAATACGTTCTGACATAATATAAAAATAAAACACACATTTACACTGATATATTACACTTATAATTGTATCAGTGCTACACAATGTATTTTATAATTAATTTAACAATACTAAATTAAGAACATATTTAATAACTACCAGTGACTCCATGGGATTCTCATATATAAAATTATATACAAAAATTATCACTTCTCTTGATAATTTGTACGGTTTACAATTAAATTCTGAATTGCCGATTAAAAGTTACGCGATTCGCTCCCCAATGCCAACCGTTTACCAAGTAGGTGCGCATATGTGATGTATTGGGTTGGAGGAAGGAATAAAAAAGCAAATAGTCTGAAATAAGTAAATCCTTCGCAAACATTGTCAAGGTCCTTTTATTGCATTCCAAAGCCTTCGGAATAATTTTATGGATATCAGTGCACAGAAAAAACCATACTTCGGAAAGACGTATATATACGTGCTGGGAAATTACCGTTTTGGAGAGCGAGACGTTTATATACGCCGGTAGCACTTAAGAGGTTAAAGTCGTATCGTAGTTTTTAGCATAAAAGTATAGTATTATAGAGTTCAATACATTGTTATTGTATAAGGGGGGCGCGATGAAAAATGTGATTGAATAGTGGGTCGCGAATATTGAAACTTTGAGAAGCACTCGTGTAAGGCTTTGTAAGTATATGCATCAGTTTCCGCATGTTCAAAGACTAACGTGTTTTTTCGATGTTCAATGAAATTATAAAGCAATCAGAGAAAATAAGTGACTACCAATATTTAGATCTACAGAATAAGATGGCCAATCATTTGTTAACTTAAAAGAAAGAAATTGATATTTTTGCCAGCATATATATTTTCAGTAATTTTTATGAAATGCTTGAACAGGTAACTCCGTATTTCATGAAAGTTACGTTTCAAAATAAGAATGCCGTGTTATGTGAATCCATGTTATATGAATCAAAGAACCAGTACGTAAAAGGGGTTAGGATTCAGAAACTAAAAACATGCTAGTATATTAAAGTTATCTTAACCCGCGGTCACTCGCGCCTCTTTTTGCTACCTTCGTTACTCGCGGGGTGTAGAGAACACCCCAAACTTTTAACGCGTGTATTTAATTATAAAAATAAAAATTAAGTCATTATGGTACATATTTTTAAAGTACAAGATGTGTTTTGTATTATACAAATAAAATTATTTAATTTATTGCACACAAATGATACTAACACATTAATTTAAACTAAACATACAAAATTTTCATTTTAAAACACATAATTTTATATTTTTTCATAAACCAGTATAAAACATATGTGCCAGTAATAAATATACTTTATAATTAATGAGATAATGATAGTAGAAAGTAGAAAATTAATATTTTAATCATTTTCCTAACTTTCAGAGCAGACTGTATACAAATGCTCAACTTCTCGCGGGAGTTCTCAGCCCTCCAGATAAACTTTTCAAGGTCATTACATTCCAACCGTTCCTTAAAGAGGGATTGCATCACGCCTGAAGGTTCAATGGCCTAAAATGTGCAGCTACAGAAAAAATCGTGGTTCTGCACATTCTTTTTAGAAATCTGGGAGGATTTTCTTGTTGCTGGGGTGTACAGAACACCCCGCGCGAGTGATCGCGGGTTAAGAAGAAATGTATATTGATATGAATTAAACAATATTGTTACGTTGACCGAGGTTCAGGAATTTTATTCAAATCAGTCGCAAAGAACGAGACGAGTTCTTCAGGAGTGATGGAAATTTATTCTCGAGAAACAATCCTTTAAATACAGGATTCAACAGCAATATTCGCAGAATAAATCTCACTAGGGGAGGGCACGACTAAGGAAAATCATTTGGGGAAGAGACTTTTTGTGTAACAGTAGTACTGCTATAGGGTATTCAAACCCCAATGTAATTCCACCGAATGGCCAGTCAATTCCGAGAAAACAGCGTTCGAAATTCATACTCTAAGCTTGCATACAAGTTATTTTCTCCCTGATACAACGTAGCAGTAGCACGATCGTCAGCGTATCGGCGTTCTATCCAATAGACCGACGTTCGATTCACGCGAGCGCCAACTTAATCTTTATTACTTTTTTTTCTCCAATTTATTTTCAGAATTAAATAATTTTATTTTTTAAAAGAGATTCACATTGATTTTTAAATGATATTCTATATAATTATAGGAACTATTTTACTTTTTTAAAACACAAAACAACTAATAATTATAATAATAATACTTATAAATAAAAAGTGAAAAAAAAATAATAATAAAGTTAAATAAAAATATAAATAAAAAGTATAAATAAATTAATTATAATAAATAAAGTTAAATAAATATAAGTAAAAAGCTAACTTTGTCTTACAAAATTTTTTTTATTACATACAAGAGCCTGAGTGTGATAATTATCATAAAAACAATATCTTTATTCACAGACATCTTCACTATAAAATATTCACACTATTTATATTATATGTGATCTGTGTGTGTAAAATAATATATATCGAAATACTACGAACTCTTAAAAATCCAGAAATAAACTAACAAGGTTATATTGTAAATCAAAATCCGTTACCCTACTGATTTTTCATTTTATTGGAGCATTCTTTGTTTTTAAAAGAATTCTTTGTTCTTAAAAGAAAAACACCTGCTCTTTAAAAACAGCTGCCTTTCTCTTGAACAAAATCGTTTTGTTAAAAACGGAAGTAAAATTTTATGGCCATTTAGGTATAAGAAATAATTTTAAAAATACAATTAATTAGATTTTAATGACAGAAGTAATTGTAGTTATACCATATATTAGAGTTGTTTTGGTGTTTTAAAAAAGTAAAAATAGTTACTATAATTATATAGAATATATATATATATATATATATATATAATCATTTAAAAGTCAATGAATCTTTTTTTAAAAAATAAAATTATCTAATTCTGAAAATGAATAGGAGCGAAAAAAATAAAAACGAAGTTGGCGCTCTCACGAATCAAAACCCAGCCCATTGGATACTACTCCAATACGCTGACGATCGTACCAAGGCGACGTTACACATCAGGGAGAAAATAACTTGTATATAAGCTTAGTATGAATTTCGAACACTGTTTTCTCGGAATCGACTGGCCATTCGGCGGAATTACATTGGGGTTTGAATACCCTATAGCTGTACTACTGTTACACAAAGTCTCGTCCCCAAATGAATTTCATTAGTCGTGCCCTCCCATTGTCAGAAGGTCTTCTCACCTCCTACAACGCTAAGACACAACTATCAGTGTCTAAAATACAAGTATGTAAAAGATTATTCACAAGAACCCTTTGTCCTACTCAAAAGTCGAGCTAATCGCTAGTCGAATCTTCACGGTCAAAACAAGACTACTAATCGCTAGTCAAAACAATACCAACGCAGTTTCGGTGAGCGTCTCCCTATTTATAGGCCTTAAGGATTCTTCTCGAAAAATCCACTTGCTTTATGGATCGTAATATTAGTATATTTCTCCACAAATTTCCAGAAGAATCCATAGGTTCACGAAGTCACCAAAATGGTCGCCAGAATGATGCCAAGCTCCCACTGAATCACTATTGTAATGTAAGGGACGATGTGACTTGCGAATACTACAATTTTAACACAAAGTTAGAGTAACATAAAGTACTATAAGCATATTACACATCCAGATATAAATTATTTGCACTATTTTAAGTATTCTTTACACAAAACTCGTAACAATATTTTCTTCATCACCACTAAACACTATTAACTTATAAGGTTTACTTCTGGGCTGAGCACTTTTCTGTATTATCTTCAAGTTCATGAAATATGTTTTGCAAAAAAAGAAGAAAAGAAAAGAAAACATTGCTATGTTTTATGGCTTGCTTAAAGTTAAAAAATCCTATCAAATATTCATTCCTACTTTAATCTAAATTTAGATTCAATATTATGAGGAAACGTCTGGTTGCGCGTGCAATGGTATGCATCTTGTTTTAATGGCTTGGGTTATGTTAAAGAAAAGACGCGTGAGACCGTCACAATCCTTATAAATTTCTTTCAATGGTGCCAGGCACTTATGAATTTTCTTTTTAATCTTACTGCCCTTTTTATTTGATGGATCTTTATTTAAGAAATATTATTGTAACTATTCGACTCAGCCTAGACCTTTCTTCATGTTTTGTAGAGTAAATTTTTTAACTCCTTCGTTTTTCTCTATGCTTTCATATTTCGAGTTATTATGCATTCCAGATATCATTTCTATCAAATATGTTAGTCGTCCATTGAGTGTAGTAGTTGGCAACGCTGATTGTTTTGCCGTAGGGCCTGTGGATTTGAACCCCGGAAAAGAAATGGATGTTTGTAAATGTATAGTGTGTGGCATGGTCCTCTAAATATCCCTCTAAATAGCCGTCGAACCTCAAGTCCTCTCGTGAGGTTGATGGAAGGGGAAGAGAAGTGGGAGGCCCCTGGAACTCCCCAGCATATTCTCCCTCTAAATTGGGGTAGAACCGAGCTAAATCATACTGTCACCACCAATGACAGGCGTACATCTAGAAGTCCCACCTTTCTCAGGCTCTGGCACACACAACTTTCCTTCCCTCCCTTCAGAAATGACAAGACAACAACAACATCAAATATGTTCTATCAATTTCTTCTTCCACCAGGAATTAGATATGTTGTACATCTATATCGTCAAAAACTTCCGTTGCTAGAGACTTAGCAACTCTTCTACTACTGCATTCATTCTGCAACACTTCTGCTCCTGCTTTCTGTTTTTGCTTGTAATGCATATTTTTCTTTCAACCATCATTTAGTGGCTGTAGTTTTATTTCTCTGATGAATGAGTAGAACTTAGTATTTACAAATTATATTTTATGAATATCATGTAATGTGATATAATATAAAATGCAGAACCTAAGATGCCCTGCATCTGAATAGCTCTTTGTGGGGGGTGGGAAACATACTTCCCGCCAAAAAGAATGGTTTTAAAATCCAAATTAGTTTTTTGTAATGAATTTCTTTTTAAAAGAGTGATTTCAGTCCCTAAGCATATTAAAATAAAATTACAGTAAAACAAGTAATGTAAAAAAATATTTTTTTAAGTCAATTCCTACTTAGATGGACAAAGAAAAATTTTGTTTTTTAGCTACTTTTTATTAACTAGTTACAATTAATATTAATATGTATATACATATGACATAATCACAACATTAAGTGGTAATTAAGTTTTATTAATTATCATTAAAGTATCGTATAGTCATCGAAAACAATCGTGTATCTAAAATTTCAGTTCAGCTGAATGCTTTAAAACGTCAGAAAAAAAATCGTTTCAAGTTTTGACACAAGTCACCAAAAGGGTCGCAAAGTCGTCAAAAATGATGCCAACGTGTCTGTATTTGTAATTTGTTAAATAATTAGTTTTAATCAATTAATTTTTATTAATTATAATTAAATTACTGTATTGTCATCCAAAACAAGCGTGTATGAAAAATTTCAGTTCAACTGAATGCTTTAAAACGTGAGAAAAAAACCTTTTCAAGTTTTGACACAGGTCACCAAAAGGGTCGCTAAGTCACCAAAAATGATGTCAACGAAGCTGTATTTGTAATTTAAATACTTAGTTCCAATCAATTAATTTTGATTAATTATAATTAAATTACTGTATTGTCATCCAAAATAAACATGTATATAAAATTTCAGCTCAATTTAACGCTTTAAATTGTATTTTATTAACGATTGAAAATTCCACCAAGATAAATAAATAAATAAATAGAGAGTGTGAGTTAATAGTAGGAAATGAAAAAAGGCCCTATAAAAGATTACAGAAGATAAATGCCGCATGTATAACAACCTTACATGACAATTGTAAATATTAATAGAAATTGAGTGAAAGATATCAAATAACCTCATTCCAGAACCAATTATAAGAAATGCAATTACATATTAAGTAATAAAAAACATTCCTTTTTAAGAAATATAAGAGTTCAGTTGTAACTTAGGGGAGATTTAAAATGGTAATAATATCCAATCTTCTCTCTCTCTCCTTCTTATCTAATTTGAAAAACCGGAAAAAATACCGAAGTTTCTTTAAAATAAACTTGGTGGGCATCGTTGTTTCCTCCGTAGCAATGAAAAAGTATGACGTTCAGGAATTTAAGATAACAAGTGAAAATTGAGTTTAAAGATGGGTTTTATTTTCAAAAAAAATATTCTTTTTAAAAACTAAGTAACGTGAAACATCAATTCTTTTCTACAAGAAGTAAACAATATTGAAAAGTTTTATTGGAAAATCGAAGAAAAGTTTTTTTTTTCAATAACGAAAAACCAAAGGTATAAAATTTCTTTCACAACTTATTACTGAAAATGTTCCCGGATTCGAGAAAAATAACGAACATCAAAATTTCTAGTCTCTTTTCTGCAGTTGTTTCAATTGTTGAAATTGTTATATTTTGTAAAATACAGTTAAACCTGTTTTTATGAGGTAGATAGGGGCCGTATAAAAGAAATTGCACACATAAGTATTCGAAACTTCCATAAACACTTACACAGCACAAACAAATTTGTCAACATATTACAGAATTTTTTTTATGTGGAGTAGAGGAACCTCATAAAGAGAAAGTCGCACGTCAATTACTTACTTAATACATTAGAAAGTGCTTCTAAACCAAACAAAAAATTAAATTTTTTACACACGGAAACATGTCAAAAACATTTAATTTTTCATTGCGTATGTGGAGAAGTTTTCAAAATGCACATAAATAATTCACTAGTACTCGTCATAATGTAAAACATTTATATTATTGCAATGAATTGGTTTAAAATTGCTTTCCTCGCTTTAAAATACAATTTCGATTTATCTATATTTTGACACCTTAAAATAATTGATAAGCTTTGAAGACGACGCTCGGTTGGTCAGTTTCTTGTTAACGTCACGATAGCATATGGCTATATGTATGATCGCGAGTCATTTTTTGGAATTTCAAACTCCTTATGGAATCGGTTTCTATTTTAAGAAAATGATTTGCCAATTTGTTGGGGAAAGCTGGATCCATGCACATGTTTTATCAACTTTTATATAATATAGTTCTTTCTGTTTGTCCGTAAATTACAGAATAAACCTTTACGCGAGTCGTGGATAAAAATTGGAATATAAAGCGCATGCTACTAGCGCAGCGAGCGAAAGCAATTGAATGTGAATTGTCGGGAGACTGTTTATAACAAATGAACAGAACGTCTTGAAGTGTATATACCAGTGCTTTTTTCTCAAACTTTCTATACTTGCAACCCATTTTTCAATCATAATTTTCATCGCGCCCCCTGCATACAATAACAATGTATTGATTTCAAAATTAACGTACTAAAAGCTACATGCTAAAGCTACAATATGACTTCAATTATAAACCGTATAAATCATAAAGATAAATATTAACTTTTGTGTATAATTTTGTATATGACAAGCCCATGGGAGTCACTAGTGATTATTAATCTTGTTCTCAACTTAGTATGGATAAATTAATTGTCAAATGCATTATGCAGTACAGATGCATTTATGAGTAAATTATATCAATGTAAATGTGTATTTTACTTTTTTATTATGTCAGAATGTATTTTGTTTTGCTTCCTTTCAGTAAATTTGCAATTTTTAAAAAATTTTATTTTTGACTTTTTGATATGCTTGCGCCCCCCTTGTAAGGTTATCATGCCCTCCCAAGGGGGGCACGCCCCACAGTTTGAGAAACGCTAGTATAAACTGTATTTACCGTAAAATCCGGCGCATAACGCTCACTTTTAACACAAAAATTAAGGTCGAAATGAACGGGTGCGTGTTATACGCCGAGTATAAAAATGAGAACTAATGAGAAAAAGACTAATAGAGATGACTCACGTGAGATGCAATGTCAATAATAATCCATCAAGAATATATCTTACCTGAAAAGAAAAGAAAATACAATTAATTTGAATGTTATATAATATAAAATCAAACATAACAATCGCATTTCTTAAGAAAAAAAACCAATCTTTTAAGTATGCTAACGTTACGTATGAAATATATTTAAATATCTTGACACACACACACACACACATACACACAC
>BMAV01006633.1:0-65850 GCA_019973955.1 Trichonephila inaurata madagascariensis | reverse complement strand
AATATTGTATTTAAATAATTTCTTTTTGTAAAAATGTCCTTAAAACACTTATACATATATTCCAATCTAAGTGACACTAAATATCATGAAAATTATCCATTTATGCTCCTTTTTAAAATCACGGTTCCGAACGTAGTCGGATACCTTAAGCGCCAGGCGTTGAGTAGCTGTAGTAATGGTTCTAATTAGAATTGCAATTAAGTAGTAATTAAGAGTTGATCCTAAGAGGAAGCCTAATGTGAGCGACCGGTGGTCACACTTCGTAATATTAAATCTAAAGGCAGGATACACACATAGAACTGTGGGAAAAGTCCACTTTATGGTTGACGAGTTGGCAAGTTGGAAGCAGGATCATATAAGATCATAACCCAGATAAGTGCTTACATATATTTAATAGGATCAATAATACTTATTGCTCCTCGGGTTTAGTTATCAAAGTGCATTCTCCTAGTGTTAAAAGTTGAATAAAGGTAGTGAATTTAAGATTATGTCCGTTTCTTTCTCGAGCACGCTTATATCCGCGACCGATGCCTTGCGACATAGTGCAAAATGGTTAATCGATTTCCAATTTTACGAAAATAAAATAAATTTAAAATGAGAACTAATAAGAAGGGAATATTTAATTACTTTACAAATATTATAAAATTTTAAATACATATAAAGACCAGTAATTGCTCTAATTGCCCCATCCAACGAATATATTCGGAATTCAACGAATTCGATTCTAAGCCGCACCCAATTTTCAGTAGAAAAAACATTGGCAAAAATGCAGTTGGATGCGAGTAAATACGGTATGTACACTGATGGTACATATTACATAATGCCAACGCTGTAGAAAATCGTATACCGTATGATAAAAAAAATTGCACAAAAATAAAATTCCATTAAAAAAGGACCTCACAAAAACTGGTTTTTTACTCTATATAAAACAAACCTTAGATCCCACTTTTATTCAATTCCTACTATTAGGTCACACTCTCTATATATTTATTTATCTTGGTGGAATTTTCAATCGTTAATAAAATACATTTTAAAGCGCTCCATTGAGCTGAAATTTTATATACATGATTAATTTGGATGACAATACAATAATTTAATTATAATTCATAAGAATTAATTGGTTAAAGCTAGTTATTTAAAGAATAACAAATACGCACAGCCACGTTGGCATCATTTTTGGCGACTGAGCGACCCTTTTGGCGACTTGTGTCAAAACTTGGAAAGGTTTTTTTTTTCACGTTTTAAAACATTCAGTTTAACTGAAATTTTATAGACACGGTTGTTTTGGAGGACAATACGATACTTTAATAATAATTAATAGAAATTAATTACCACTTAATCTTGTGATTCTGTCTTATGTATGTACCTATTTATGTTTTAATTGTAACTATTTTTAATAAAAAGTAGCTAAAATAAAATCTTTCTTTATTGATCTAAGTAGGAATTGACTAAAAAAATTTTTTTTATATTACCTGTTTTCTCTGTTATAATTTAAAAACAAATTTCTCATTTATGTATATATTTAAGAGAATACTTCCATACTATATTAACTTGATTGTTTGCGCTGTTTATTACTTCTTAGGGTGAACTGTTCCTGATTTTGCGATTTATAATTTTTGAAAATAATTTTAACTTCTCTTATTGAATCAAAACTTGACTGTTACTTTATCAGACGTAGATATAAAAGAATTATTTGCAAATATTTCATTTGTAATATTATCCATTAGTACTGAGTATCATATAATAGATCTAATAATTAATTAAAAGGAACATTTACTGTCTTAAATAAAAAAAAGAAAGAATGTTTCATATTTTAACCCTTAAATGCGAAGCGATGTAGCATCGTATATTAAAAATCTCACATCTCTTTATGTAGCAACCTTGTGACGGGTCCTATATTCAAGCGCTTCTTATAATATTCTTGGGGTAAAATAATTCTTTAACTGTTGTTTGAATTAAAAACCACCTTTCGAAGAGAGAACTTAATTTTTGGATAATTTGAGTGCTACTTAAACCCTAGCAAAATGAGTGAAAGAGTTAGTGATTAGGCTGCATTAGCGAGATTTATGAAGCGACTATCGGAAGCATTTGTGTTCTTGTTAAGAAGCTTTAGACCGGAATATCAAATTGACCTGGAAAACAGCTGACGAGTGCTGTTTCATCGGAGCTCTCAATTAAGTGCTAAATTATTTATCTTAGGAATTTAAGGTAACATATTAATTTGACTGCTTCATCAGTTTATAATCTTTCTTGATGGTAATTGATTGAAAAAAAAAGTTTTTTTCAGAACAATGTCTGTTTATTTGAAGTCCAAAACTTCACCAGTGATCTTAGGGTCAAGACAACATTTGAGTATTATATATATATATATATATAAGGATCAAGGATAATTAAATTAGATTAAAAATTAAATTCTCTATCTAGCACTTAACTTTTATATGTTTTCCTTACCTCTTCAAGTATCAAACTAATCACCCATTTATTTATTTCAAACATATGACCTAGCCAATAAATATGTCTAATTCCAGATCGTTATATTTAACAGCCGTATATGTCAGCATTAACTTTCAAGTACACTCATAAAATTAGAGGTACTTCTCACATCTGGGCTTAAGTGGTAAAACACTTAGATTTCACTTTGGTGTTCTTTTTTCTCTCTGCCTCTTTGCGTCAGAATATGTCTAACTTTCATCAAATAAAGATCCTTTTTAAAAATTAAGTCTGTTTATGACTTCAAATCATGTCATATATATATAAATATATTAATTTTAATTTTATCAAGACTATTTTATCGTTATCGAGAACAACTAAAATCTTCGACAGTTTACTTCCTAATCTGTGACAATTTTCATCGTTGACGCGATTTCAGAGTACAATTTCGTTTCGGTGGGTGTTACGAATTACGATTATTTATATTAAAATTAATAAAAACATACGGGAAAAATTGTTTTCGGATAATATTTATATTTTTGTATATACTGATAAATTTAAACAAGAAAAATGTCGTTTTTTGAGATGAAAAAAAAACGCCATTATGCAAAAAAGTATAATTTTTTTCAAAATCAGTTCCTATTTTGTTAGAAAAACGTACTGGCGCCATCTATTGCAGCTAGTTTTAACTTTGACCAAAATATATAATGCAGAATAAATTTAGAATTAAAAAATAAAATTTAATTAATGAATTAATATTTGAAAAAAACTGTTGTGACAACAAGTGTTATCCACTACAAGCTTTAAAAAAATGTATTTGAACTTGAATGGATGAATAGAAAGCATTTTATTTACGATTAAAAATTTGTATAAGATATATATATATATATATATAGGGAGAGCATTAACTAATAGTAGGAATTGAAAAAATTGTTGTCTCATTTTTGTATTCTTTCCATTAACTATACCCATATCCTGATTGATTTAAAACTTTATTTTTTTAAAAAAATCATATATTTAAGGGTTACACGATGACTTTAACGCTTTTCTTTTATTCAAAATATATATAATACCATAAAAACTTATGCTGAATATAACTTGTAAAAATGCTTTAAAATTGGTGTTTAATGCTTTAATGAGAAGTCAATTAGCTTCCGAAAAATATTATTTATTCATCCGACATTTTGTTCATGTATTTGAAAACTCATCAGTAAATTGTAATTTTTGTCTAGTGATTGCGGGCACTCGGTTTTTGAAACAATCGTTAAAAAGTAATTGAAACTTTTATTAAAATGAATTTTTTTGAAACATTCATTAAAAGAATTTTTGTGGTTTCCCTTTGCTTCTTATTTGCGTTGAATTATATATTATAGCATATTTAATTCGGAGGAAAATATTTTGATGTCGAAATAGAATTATACTTACTAATTAGGCTCCGACCAGACGATTTATAAAAAAAGAAAAAAGAATGAAGTAAATTAAGATCATGCGACATTATATCAATTACCTGAAATACTAATTAAAGTATAAAAAATAACTTAATCTTCAAAATCAAAGTTATCTTAACATCGAATTGTCGTTAAGGCTATTTTTTGTTCCATAACTGATATTCATTATACTAATGAAAATACCTTTGAATAGTTATTATTATTTTTTGTCCACAGATACTTTGCGAAAAAGGGGAAACAAAACTTTGTTGTGATTACTTTCGTTAAGAAAATGTCGTTATTATAATGAAATTTGAAAATGGAGACACCAAATAATGAAAATAATAATAAATATTATTTGATTTTTATGTAGAGATACATAATTTATTGAAAATAATTTTGATAAAGATGATGAAAGACGAATGAGAGAGAGAGAGAGAGACAGCCAGATCTTACATATTTTTGGATATAATTGTGAGCTTTTAAAAAAGCAACGAAAAAAGGCTTTTATATTAACAACAATACTTTTTCAAAAATTTCGGGAAAATAACTTATATTGCAACTCTAAATTAATTAATATAATTAATAGAAACTTCTAAGTAATTTGTTTATAGTAAATAATCTGAGTCTGATGCAAATATGTGTCTTAATTAATTGTATTAAGAAATTTTAGTCAAGAACTTAATTAAACCAACATGATTGGCTACATTTCTAACTGTGATTTTGAAAAAATCATTTTAAAGATTTTTTTTTTTATATTTAAAGTCAGTTGAATCAGAATAAACATAAAAATAATAATTCTAGGTTTACCTAATTGAGGCACAAAGTACTCACGTTGGCGTGATGGGGTTGCTATGATAATGGGGTATAATTCAGATGTTGTAATCGTCATTTGGTCGTGGCTTAGAATAAGGAAATCCGCTGCATCAGCCAATGTATTACTTTGTAATTTGACTTTAGTAAATAATCAATCACTTAATGGGTGATTGAAGTTTTAATTTGGAGCTCCAACGTGGAATGAAGTATAATAGTGGCAATTTAAAAATTGGCAGTTTAAAATACAGCTACTGAAGTCAAACCGTACTGCCCGAATAACGTCTTATTTGGATGTGTTTATTTTTTTAAACTATTTATTCGTATCTAACCCACACTTTTTTTTCCAATGTTAATGCTACTGAAAATCGGATGTGGCTTAGAATCGAAGACGAAAAAATTCCTTAGATAGGGGAAATGGAGAAGAGGATTCTCTGGTGGTTAGAATAATTACAAAAGGTCATGTAAATATTTAAAAGTTTTTAACACAAATTAATTATTCACTTCTTATGAGTTCTACTTTTAAAATTTTCTTTTTAATATCGTATAAATATAGTAAGCCAATAAACCATTTTACGATATTTTTTCATAAAAAACGTGTTGAGAATTTCGGGTGTGGTTTAGAGTTTGAGTTTGAGTTAATATTAACGTCGCACTGTTCAGCTACACGAGGGCTTTTGGCGACGGACCACGTAATTTTGAACCATGGTCAAGTGACGTGGACGACACCTGAGCTGGCACCCCCCTCTCCTAACTACCACACCACACCAACGGGAGGACGTTTCAGCTCTCGACAGATTTAACGTGCATCGCTGCCCTACACGGCGGGTCTTCAGTGGTATTGGGCTCGAACTGGTGTGGTTTAGAAGTGATGGTGGCTAAGATTTGAATAATTGCTATGATTGCATTTCTTAATGCGTTTAAAATATTTGGCTTACCGAATACTATCACAATGTCTTTATCCTAATCACTAATAACATCGTTTATTGTTTACAAATTAAAATGGCTTTTGTACCTGTACGAGACATGTAGACGCATTTCGAGGAATTTTTATAAAAGTTTTCGAATCTGGAAGTAGGCAAATGTGTATTCTCACTAAAGAACTGCTTTTAGTTTGAATGTGAATAGAAAAACATATAAGTCATTTTGAGATCAACTATAACATCTATAACAGGGGTGGCGAACCTTTTTTGATCAACTTGCCCTTTATTCTGTAAAAAGTGTTTAATGAGACATAGACGTGCCGTCCAATAATTTTGACGTGACTCTATTGAGAAACTAATATAAATACTAAAAACTCTTTATTTATTACGAAAAAATACATTTTGCACTGTATAGTTGTAAATGTTTTATTTATACGTGCAATTCAAATTAAAGTAATATTAGTGTGACTTCTGTTGTGGCAGATTAGATGACAAATAATTTGTATTGGGACTTTAAAATGTTACTTTACGCAGAATGCAAGCTGAATTGGAGTCATCTTCCAAACGGTTTCTTAGTGAGTTTTTAAAGTTATTCATCTCCGAAAATAATGACTCGCAGGCGTAGGTAGATGAAAATATGGTTAAAATATCATGAGCCAGTTTCTTCAAACAGCTAAAAGATCTGGAATCAAATTCCATGTTTCTAAACTTTCAATACTAGCACTTTTACTTATATTGCTTTTTTAATATTTCAGTTTCAATCAATTCCAAATTTCTCCTTTTTTTTCAACAAATTTTTGAATCCATATTAAACTAGACTGGAATCAATGAGTTGCATTTCAAATTCTTCAATTTACAACCAATACAGTTGGGACAAATTCGGTTTATTAAATGAAGTCACATCAGAGTGCATAAACAACTTCCGCGTTTCCGATAATTCTTTGAACTGAGAAAATCTCGCTGAAAACTGTGACCGAGCACTCACGCTTGTTCATAATACTTCATATTGAACTTCGTTATTTTGAATTAAAATGCAAATCATTTTGATCGGTGGCGTGCCTAAAATGTTGTGTCTCGTGCCATTGGTTCGCCATCCCTGATCTATAATATCAGACAGAAAGCTCATTTGAATTTGGCTATTTAGGTAATATGATAATAAAGTCATATGCAGGGTGGGGCGTGGAAGCTTCTTATTTTGGAATATATCGCAGTGATGTCTGTGAGGAGGAGGGGTGTGGAGGAAGGAGTGGATATTTGTATTTCTGCCGGTCTCAGTCTCAAACATGTTGTGATTGAGGTAGCAGGGTGCTTTTGCCTAGGGGGAGTATTTTTCGAACGGTTGGTTGGTGGTTGTACTGCAACATACCTTTCAGTGTCACTTTGATATTCCTCCAAGAAGTCGTGTTCCTCCTGATATGAAATGTGTTTTAATGTGGATTGATGCTTTCCAAGCAACGGGGAATGTCTCCAAAGAAAAGAAAGGACCTCCGAAGGCCGTTAAATTACCTGAAAAGGAGGAGCGAGTTCGTGTGTCAATTCAGATAAAGTGACAATGATCCAACAATTCTTCCTACCCTCTCCCCAAGAAAGGGATCTTGATAACGTGTACAGTGGTAGCCAAAATTGTGGACACTTTTTAAAATTGTAATGCTTTTTAAATTTGTATGCTTATAGAAAATTTTACGTTGCGCAAAATGCGAAGTATTTTATATCATTTTAAGAGGAATTCAATACTAAATTCAATACAAAAAAGAAAGTTCAAATATTTGCAACGTAAAAAAAGTTATGCTACAATAACTGTCGATACACATTAGATACTGATGATAGGAGGGAGTTATCAGAGCTTAGTGAGGTTGCCTTTATTCTTTATTACAGTTTCACATCGATGTTTCATTGAGCTGAAAATAGTTTTAAGCTCTTTCCTCATTATTACATGATGCCAGGAAACAAATATATCCTCAATTAGTTCCTTCTTATTTCATGGATACCTCATTCCGACAAGAGTTTTCAAACGGTGCCACAATTTTTCGATAGGATCGAGGTCAGGACTATTTTCTGGCCAGGATAACAATGATATTTAATCAAAAAGTAATGACATCAAATAAAAGAGTAGATTGGACACATGTGTAACGAAAAAGTGTTATTTCCTATGTTAAAATTACATTACGGGTGGGTAGTTCAGTGACTATCACTGGAGACTGAAAGTTTTGTTTAAGATGTCGGGAGAAAAATTTAATAAAAAAAAAACAAAAAAAAAACAGGAAAAGGCCGAAAAGGGTGCACCACATCTGTTGATGACAGAAGAACAAAAATACTATGTTTCAGAGATAAAAGAACTTCATGAACATCCATCAGAAGTGATCTGAGTGATGCTGGTGTTTCTGTCAGTTCAAAAGATGAGATGATTCCATGAAAAGAGACGCATCTCCAATTTACATCAGTGGGCGTATTTCAGGCTTCTGGTTTACAAAGATCGCTCCAAGACCCCGATAGACCTACGGGATAACATTCGTGCCGAAATGGACAATATCCCTGTCGATATGCTTGAGAAAGTAGCTCAAAGTTTTCGAAATCGATTGCATCAGTGTATTGATAATGTCCATTGTGTATAAAACTGTGTAAATTCAAAAATTCAATGTTGTGTGGTAGGCGAAAAAAAAAATTCGAATGATGCATGTAGTGTGTTTTATTGCATTTTCAAGAAAACAAGTTTCCATGCTGCACTTTGTAGCTTAAATTTGGGTTAATTTTAATTGTATATAAATATTACGGGTTATTGGATATTGAGCAGAAAGGGCTGTTATCCCTTTACTTGATAATATATACTAATTTACAATAAATTAATCATATTTAATTCATAAAAAATGAATATTTATAAATTGTTTTTGTTTTTAGAAAAAAAATTAAAGCCTTTCATGACTATTATTTTTGTATTTTTTATTATCGCACTTCTCAAATTTTCAATTAATTAATTTTGGCTTAAATTTTGTGAATGTCCTCCTATAAGCTGCAACCTCTCTTTCTGAACATCCATTTCTCGCCAAGTGCGAAGTTAAGACCTGATTAAGTAAAGAAAGGGGAAAAAGGGGGGGGGGTAACCATAAGGACACATCGAACCGTAATTTTAATGTTCCGGTTCAACTAAAAATAATGTATATCGGTTCAGTTCCGGTTTTTTCATTCCATCAAAAATAACGATTTTCGGTTTAGTTCCAAATGAATGATTTTTATTTTATGTATATTCTTATTTGTATCGAAACAGAAAAGTAGTAGTGAACATCAAAACAGGAAGTCGGGAAGCAATCTACATGTAATGATGATAATTACATGGATGACGTTAAATTCTGAAATATTAATAAGGTGGTTGGTGTAGCAAAGTGACTGGAGATATATCGAAATGAACTAATTAAATGAATACTCTTTTTGGTTCAGTTCTGGTTTTCGTTCCGACCAAAATAACGGTTTTTTCCGGGTTTTGGTTCATTTCCGGTTCGAAGCCCTGCCGGTCACGAACTCAAAGCTGGTGTGTTATGAGTTCGAGTGCTAGTGCCACTGAAGACCTGTAGAAGAGGCTGATGCAAGTTAAATCTGTCACGGCTCAAAATCCTCCTGTTGGCATGGTGTGGTAGTGTGGGGAGAGGGTGCTAGCTCAGGTGTCGTCATCATCACATGGTGCTGGTTGAAAATGACAAGGTTAGTCGTCAACAGCCATTGTGCTACTTTAGAGAGTAAACGTTAATAATAACCCCTATCCTTTTTTTAAATATGAATATGAATTATGGTTATGATATTCCAAGGTTATATATTGTTGTAGTTAGGAGAGCGGGGTAGCAGCTCCGATGTCATCCTCGTCAGTGAATCGAGACTCAAAATTATGGGGTCCTTTGCGAATAGTTCTCATATAGCTTCATAGTGCGACTTTAATAAACTCTCACTCTCATTCTCCCTGACTAGTGGCAAAATAGGGATTTTCTTATCCAATAAGATCTTGACTTTGATACCGAATCTTACCTATTTGGGAGTTTGATTTTGCTTAAGTCTCTCCACAGCTACACATTAGACCAGTGTTTTTCAAACTTTCAATATTTGCGACCCAATTTTCAGTCATGATTTTAATCATGCCCCTTTCATACAGCAACTGTGTATTGCATGCAGTAATAATGTGTCTCGACGCTAAACGTGGCTTTATTAAAAAACAACACAAGTTATCAAGATAAGTATTATACATTTTGCTTATAATTTCGTATATAACAAGCCCATGGAAGTCACTGGTAATTACTAAACTTGTTTTTAACTTAGTATTGATAAATTGATTATCAAATACTTTTTGGTGTACTGATACATTTATAAGTATCTTATATCAGTATAAATATGTATTTTATTATTTATTATGTTAGCATGTATTTTGTTTTATTTCCTTTTAGAGAATTTATAGTTACTTTAAATCTTTTATTTTCTACTTTTCGATATGCACGCGCTCCCTACGTAAGATTATCACGCCCACCTCCCCCCACAGTTTGAGAAACGCTGCATTAGGCGTTAGGAGATAGATTTCGTTATCTCGAATCGAATTCAGAAAATGCGGAGAAATAACATCTTACTCATGAAGCTTCTGTATTTTGCCATATATGGGACAAGGCATGAGGAGTTCATGAACAATTTTCAGAATTATTGCACGGAAAGAGCACGAATTCATATCTTATTCACGGCCCTCTTTAAATCAGAATCAACAGACACTACAAATGTAAGCACTGTATGTTTCAACGTGTTATTACTCTTTTAAATTACGAACAAAAAAATCTTTTTAAAGAAGTATTAACTGAGAATTAAAAATAAGGAATAAAAAAATAATGTTTACCTTCCATCGCAACTATTCCATCTAAAAGCTTACAAAAATTCTTAAAAAGAAGAATGAGTAAACGCATGAGAATAAAAAAGAAGTAAAACTTATTTACTCGAGTCAAAAATGCGTGAATGAATAAAACAGCAATAGGAAAAAAAGAAATGAAAAAAGTTATTTCCACTTGGATGAAAACAGGTTTGCATATTGTAGTAACTACTGAAATAAAAATGAGACAAACCTCAGTGACTACTAAAATACAGCAGTACCTTAAGTTTTTTTTTTTATTTATTTATTTTTTATTTTTATTTCTTATGGTTTCTAGAGTTGAAGAAGAGTTATAACTGAAAAAAATTAGTTTTATGAAAAGGAAATATATAAACTCAAGATATATTGTATAATTTATTTTAATAGACAAAAATTATATAGACAATAATTAAACTTTTACTTAATTTTAACACATTTAATGTGACCCATTTTTAAATTCCTATTAATAGTTCACAGTCTCCCTACAAATTTCTATTTCTGTATCTTGTTCAAATTTTCAGTTGTTATTAAAATACTTTTTATTCATCCACTCAAGTTCGAATGCAACTTTTTAAACTTGTTGTGGATGGCACTTGATGTTGATGCAGTTTTTCAAATATATATTAATTCATTAATTAAATTTAATTAACTAATTATAGTTAAAGAGGTATATTTCTGTCGATATTATTCCTCTAGATGCCAGCACCATTGCATAAAACAGCTTTTGTTACATTTGTGAGGGAGATTTAACTTAACCTGAATAATCATATGCTAGTTATACGTCAGCATTCCTTTTACATTTGTTTTAAGATAAATTATTTCCCATTATATTCAACTTTTATTAAAGAATGTAATTACAAATTTAATGTGGTTAAAAAGTTTTTAATGGTAATGTAAAAGGTGTTTCGCTTCTTAATATTGTGATTCTAAAATATATACATACATATTTATATTAACTGTAATTTTTTAATAAAAAGTAACTAAAATAAAATTTTCTTTGTTGACTTAAGTAGGAGTTGACTTAATTTTTTTTATATTATTTGTTAAGAGTTTATTTTGATAAACTTGGGATAAAAAGTCATTGATAAAATGGAAGAAATTTAATTGCTTTTACATCTGCTTTTCGTCGTAGAGATAAAACATCAAATATATCAGAAATTTCATATTGTTATCAAAATATATGCAACGTTTTCTTTTTTTAATATTACAAAAAGGATGTTGAATAAAACAGATTGCTTTGTAAAACCAAAACAATTTACAATAAGCAAAGATTATTTATAAGCATTTTAAGAAAATTATACATTAAGAAAGATCAAAAAATTTTTTTTTCCGAATTTCAAAATCAAATTATTCCGGAAAGGATGTTTTCTGGTATGTAGATGAAGAAAAAAAAATATAAAAATATATTTTTTATGTTAAGTATTTCCACAAGAGAAATGAAGTTTAGGCATTTCAGCTTTTTTATAGTAAAATATTTGTTGAAGTGGGAGGAAAAGGTTCTTCAAATATATTTAATGGCTTATTTAGTATCATATTTTAAAATATATATATATATACTGCTGAAATTCCAGTGCCCGATGAAACAGAAAAGACGGAAAAAAGCTTGGAGCGTGAGGCATCATTTATCCATAATAATCATTTTTGGTTACTTATATCATAGGAAAATAATTATTGAGTCTAAAATCATCTCACAAAATTAATGTGTTTTTCCCCCGAGTTTTTTCAAAAATTTAATCTTTTTGTGGCAGTAATAAATTTTGAAATTATTTTTTTAAACATTTTTTCTCCCACTCTTTATGCGAAAGAACGAGTTGGCAACCTTTTAGATGGGGCATGTCAAACCAATCTCCCAATCTAATTCAACGTGTTACACGGTAGGACATTTTTAAAAAATTCGATTCCCGTGATAATGTATACAGAATTAGAGAAAAGAGGTCAATAATATAGGTTTACAGTTTTATTATATATTAATTTTGCATCATTTAAGCATATTTCTTAACATAAAAATAAGCTGCATAAAACATAAATATTTCTTCAAAAAAATTTAAACTATACATATATTATGCATTTTTAAACATATTTATCGTAAAATCTGGTGTATAACGCGCACTTTGAGAACAAAAAATATGATCGAAATATGACGGGTGTGCGTTATACGCCGGGTGTAAAAATGATAGCTTCAAAAATAAAAATAAAAAAATAATAAAAAAGAAATGAGCATAAAAAGAATTAAACTTCTACATACATCGGAATACTGTTTATTTAAAAGAAATGACATACCTAATGACTTTAAAGGGCTGTTATAGAAGTGTACTAGATTTTTTCCAAAGTCCTGGATAATACCTCGAATAAATGACTTTAAAACATAACAGCATTGCACACTTACATTTCAGGTTCCTCCGTAAAAAAAGGGGTGCGCGTTATACGGTGAATATACCTAAAAATTAAAAAACAAAAACAAAAAAAAAGGCGCTTGGAAGTATGGGTGCGCGTTATACACCAGATTTTATGGTATTAAGATAAGAAATGGACAACACGAAATATAAGTGTTTCCCTTCATTGTAGTTAAATAAAAAGATAAATAAAAAAAAATTTTTAATACGGACCTAGTTTTTTCAACGCTCTACTTTCATATCGCAACATCAGGAGTATAATTTGTAACTTTCAATTTGATACGAGTCTGAGTATTCAGTTGTTAAACAGTTTCTTTGCGGACTCAAAATATTTTGCATATAAGGACAGATTTTTTTACTTAGATATGTAGATTGATTGATTGAATATTAACGTCGCACTGTTCAGCTACACGAGGGTTTTTGGCGACGGACCACGTAATTTTGAACCATGGTCAAGTGACGTGGACGACACCTGAGCTGGCACCCCCCTTTCCTAACTACCACACCACACCAACGGGAGGACGTTTCAGCTCTCGACAGATTTAACGTGCATCGCTGCCCTACACGGCGGGTCTTTAGTGGTACTGGGCTCGATCTCGTGACAAGGCAAGCCACGATCCGATACCTATACCTATACCACTCGGCTACCGCGGCCACCTTAGATATGTAGAACCAAAAACGGATAGCAGAATACGTGCAATTTTCTCTCTGAAAGCCATTAAATCTCTCCAGCAATAACATTCAATAATTTACAAAATAGCTGTAAATCTATTTTCAGAGTTATCTTTCAGTTTTTCGTAATTCCTTAAATGCCCATAATTCTGGAGATGTTTGTCAAATAAGGTCCATTACAAATTTGTCAAATGTCATCCACTCAAAAATTAACAAATTTGTTGAATGGAGCAAAGTGCCACTGAGAATTGTACTGAGTGTCACATATGGCACGCGTATGTGAACGCGTACTGCTATAGAACATCTTTTTCGCTTAGGTAGGCTGTGAATAATAAAGTACTTTTTTTCTCCATGAAACTGTGATCCACCCCACCATATGTGTTGTAAAATACTAAAATACCATATTATAACTCCCGTTGTTTAGACTCTTCCCATATGAACAGTAGAAAGACTTCCGCGCCCTCTAGCGGATAGAACAATCTACAGCAGTGATTCCCAAAGTGGTCCATATAGACCTCCAGGGGTCTATGACGACCTGTAAGGGGTCCACGTCAGTGAAAATTAATATGGGGGTCCATGAAGTGTAAATGGGAGTCTACGATAGTGACTCTCAATAAACCAGATCGTGACTTTAATTTTAAAAGAAACTTTAATCAAATGGAAACCAGATTTTACCAATTCAATAGATTGATTTACTAAATTTAATGAGGTTAATTTTCAATTATAAGGTGATATAGCATAAATTTTATTTAAATAGTTTTTTTCAGAATTAAGTTAAAGAAGTATAATATTGGACGTCGCGAATTTTTTCAATTTGTCTCAGACAATCTGTCAGGATGTTTTAATCTACGTTCAACATTTAAATGCCTTTATTCAGATTTTGAAACTAGATTTCAGAATATTTGACTATTTTAATAGCACATTACAGAGGGAATGGACTCATATGGTCACATTGAAAAAAGAAATGTCATATTACAATGGAACTGATTGGAGTAGGCCGTAACTAAGATCTTAAAATAGTTTAGAAACGGATGTAAGCAATTTTTGGGTTCCAAAAGACATACCTGTTATTTGTTACAAATTACGAAATAGCGGGAGAAAGTTTTTAATTGTTTTTTCTAGTGAGAAGGAGTTTTAATGAGTTTGCCAATCTCAAAAAAAAAAAAAAAAAAAAAAAAAAAGGAACAAAGAAGATTTAGGGTTAAACTTGATTATAGATTGATATTAAATGTTTTAAATTTGATTCATCCAGATTCATCCCTCCTATTCAAAGTTTTTGTTTGTTGTTCAGTTATTTTATATAACAGTTATTTTATGTACTAATTAAATTTTAATTTAATTACTTAACATGTACTTCTTAAATTTTAAGCACTATACTTCACTACAGTAAGAAATTTAATGCTTTTAAAGTCACTAGTAGTACCAACTGTCAAAAAGACATTTACGTTGATAAATTGGCAAATATTTAATATTAGGTAGCAGGGGCTTACCCCAAACCGAAAAACAGGGCAAGGGGTCTATGAGACAAAATAGTTTGGGAATCTCTGATCTACAATAATGACCAAGCTTTGGAACTGTAAGGACGTACAAGTATGCGCTCCGATCCCTTTTAATTCTAATCCAAATGTTAGTCCTCTAGTTATGTATGTAAATGTTTGTTTTGTCTAATAAACATATTTTAATTAACCAGTGGACTTAGTTAAGAGCCCCTCATCACATTGGGTCACACCTCCTTATAATACTATACAATTTTCACGTTTCAGTAATAATGATAATAGAGCATTTAAGGAACAATAGTATCAAAATTTTTATCTTCTAAAAATCAATCACACAGTGAACTAAACCAGGAAAAAAAATACTTTAATGTTTTTTGAAACCACGTGCTAAAAGTAGCAGAAATGCCTTTAATCGTAAAAATTTGCACCTGGCATCCTTACTATAATTAGAATAAAATTTAAGGAGTAGATTTTTAAATAAAATGAACATTTTCACACTACTTTAATTAACATAAATAAAAAGTTTAAAGCAATTTTAATAAATTAGAGGTATTAAATCTAATTCCGGAAAAATGATTCAGTGGCCATGGTAACCGAGTGATCGGCGTTGTTTCTGTCACACTAAAAACTCTCAATGTTGTACGTTGATGTATGTTAAATCTTATGAAGCTCAAAGTCCTCATGTGATTTTGGTATGAAAGTTTGGAAAGTGAGAAGCTTATTTAAGTATGTAGTCATCTGCATCTGACTGTGGTTTGATATTGAGAGTTCCGTTGCCAAGTTTTTTGAAGGGCTATGTTAATAAATAATCAATCAAGTGAGAGGAAAACCTATGAACTGCGACAAAATAGGAGAATCCCGCTCAAGTAAATGCATACATTCTTAAAAACAGACACACATCAATAGCCTAAATATCAAAAGAACTGCATATTTCTGGTGGAAGTGTGCGTAAAATTATTACCTAGTATGTTCTTGATGGCTAATCTACCGTTTAAGGAACCCAAAGGGAAACGTTTTGAAATTGTATTTGCATTTCTGCGAAGTTATCTAAAAGAAGAAAATCAGTTTTGGACAAAATTGGTATCTTAGATGAGATTTGGATTCAGTATTTCTCACTGGAAACTACTCTATATATGAGTTCGAGACTCTCAACTCCTTCGAGAGGAAACATTACACTCCCACGAATCTAACAAAATGTAGAACTGCATTCATAATCCGTATCAAAAGATGCCACAATTATTGCATCTTATTGCGATAAAACATCAAAACAGTTGTGAAAATCACTTAAAAAGTTGATTTCCTGCTAAACTGTCTAAATGCATTATATTCCTGCATAATAGTGCTAAGTGGTACCTAGCAAAACAAACGCGTTTAACTTATAAAAACTCTTTGGCGTTAAGAGTGAGATCACCTAGATACAGCCTAGACTTATCACCTCGTGATTTCCATTTCCATATTTGTAGTTCCATTAAAAAAAAAGCTTGAAAAATAACGATGATAACCGATCGGAAGACGAGTTAAAAGCTACATCCCAAGAATGGTTAAGGGAAATTGGATGGGTTTCTTGGCAGAAGGCATTCGAAAACTTATGCTATGCCTCAACAAATGTTTAAATAACAAGGTAATTGCGTTGAAAAGCATATTTTGCATGGAAATTTAGGATTCAAAACCGAAAAAACTGCACATGCACCCCAGCGACTAAGGTCACGTAAACAGAGATAGGTACAGTAGGCCTTGGCCCTCATGGGCTGTTGCGCCACTAAGTTCAGTTCATTTCAGGATACAAAATTCGGTAAAACCATGATCCTTTTTATTTTCTTAAGCAATGAAACTAATGTTTAAGTAACCCTCTCCGATTTTACTTAAAATAGCTAAAAGAATGACAGCTTTAATGTGGTAAACCACAGCTTTGTAACTGTCTTCTAAATGTTTATAGATAAGAGTTTCACAATTTTGAAAATCCATTAATTCTGAAAAGACATTTATAATTTTTTCATGAGGTGTCTTTCTACCGCAGCTCCATGCTCTGAAATTGAATGGTTTATTCGTTAATTGTATTCACTCCAAGTACGAATACTTCGACAACATCTCAAGAGACAATTACAGAAGGAATTTTTATTTTAAATTAATGAAAGTAATAATACAATCAAGTCGAGAGAAGTCAAGAATGCTATCAAAGTCATTTCCCTTTAAGCAAACCAAAGCCGGAGCTCCTTTTTGCATGTAGTATTCATGTATAAAAACATTATGTCATATGATGTGATATTTTTCTTTACTGTAAATAGACCTCGAAGAAAATTTCGTAATGGATATTTCATTCTAAGCGGTTTAAAATAATGAGATAAATATTGAATTTGAAATAAAACTTTTGCTTATTTCACTTTTCTAAGCCGGTTGGGTGGCGGCAATTGCTTTGAGCGCTGGCCTTGTACACCCAAGTTTGAGGTTCGGCCTTTATGGGAATGAAGCAAAAATTCGACACAGTCCATGTCGTATGATTATGCCGCATGTTAAAAATTTTTAAAGTGCCGGTTTGGCATGGGTGCTTTCTGCAAAATCAAATTCCTTGTATAATTTTGCATTGCCAGAACTCAAGTGCTTTCCTCTGGGAAGGAAATGGGGCGTCAAAATAACATTGGGGCAATTGATATCCACCTATGTACTAGGTCTGAAGTTAATTACTAATCCACTGCCCCATTTGAAAAAGAAAACAAAATTTAGCAGAGAAGCTAGAAACCCTACACATTTTCCTTTTTACTGATTTTAAAATTCAACATTTTCTATCCTTTTTTTATTTGTTTTTAAAGTTAATTAACTGAATAATTTTTTCTTATGTCAATCGTGAATGAAATTAAAGCAGGAATGCAGTAAATACAATTTTTTTTTAAAAAAAGCAGTAGACTTCAATTTTTAATCCTTTTTTGGAATAACACGAATAATACAGAAAAGACGGGCTGAAAAAGAATGGATTCTTAACTGTAGAGCTTTCCTAAAATCAGAACAATAAAGAAAATAAGTCTAAAAATATCTTCAACCATCAGAAAATACTGCTCCAAAGGGCAGGAGTGTCAGGGATAAGTTTAAAACTCTATTTTTCATTTTTATAAAGCTTAAAAATAAGGGAACTATTTGCTGGATACACATAGAATAGAAATGGAATTAAAGATATGCACATATATATTTCCTATTAAAACATTTTTAGGACATTTATATAAGTGTTTTGTGATTTCTTAATGTGAAATTCATATACTATCGAAATGATTTTCCAGAAAATTCTTATTAACTCAGCAGCTTTACACGTATCTTATTTTTTACGTCATTGTGATGATAAATAAAAGAATAAAATGTATAAATGGGTAAAAATAAGGTATCATTGAAACAGCTTATATAAAAAATAATTCTTTGACAAAAGGAACAAAAAATCGATAAGTTATCAATTTTTAAAAAAAAGAGGTCTTAAATATATTGAAAACTCAGTGCACACATCTATAAAGATTTTAGTATATTTTGTGATATCCCATAAAAATGGAAGCTTTTAGAATTTTCCATTTCTTGTCATCTCAAAGGACACACACAAAGCATTTAAAGTTTAAAAGCAAGCATTTGTTAAAAATTTCTATACTAAGAAAATAAAATTCCATCCTATAAAAAGATCTAGCATTATTGTAAATCACAGAGAGAAAAAAGATTTTGAATATATGTGTACTTATGAGAAAAAATCGATGTATACACTGTATATTGTATTGAAATATATTTATGTCAAAACAGTTTTAAACTAATATTTAAAAATTTTATTTAGCAAACTAGATTAATTTATTTTAGAACCTTATTTTAACAAAACGATTATTAGACGCTTAAGGTATCCGACAACGTTCGGAAACGTGATTTTTCAAAAGCCTACAAATACTTTTTTAAAAAATATTTTTAATATTTAATTTTTTAATATTTTAAATATTTAATTTTTTAATAATTAAATATAAATAATATTTTGCCCATATATAGCTCAGACCTCTGCACAGATCCTGAACTAGGATTTCTGAAATATATAACTTAGAAGTGGATTTATCCATATCATAATACATCAAAATGAAAACATTTTAGGAAAACAACACCAATTATTATTTTCATTGAAAAAACAATGAGAATTTTTCAATAATCATAGTTCAGGCTCTCTGGAGAAGTCTTAGCTATCAAAAGGCAAAATATTATTATTATAGAAGCATTTCTCATGAAAGGAGAATGTTTTGAAAATAAATAATTCAGTTCATTTTTTGGCAAAATATCGCATTTAAATCATTTTTATTGTAAAACTATTCTTAAAACATTTTATGCGTATATCCTAATCTAAGTGACACTAATTATTAAAAAAAAAAAATTTCGTTTGCAGGCTTTTGAAAAATCACGTTTCCGAACGTAGTCGTACCTTAAACAAGCTTGATTGAAATTAAATACCATCAGCTTAAATAAAAGCAATTTTAACTCTGAACATTTGTGACAAAACAAAACAGAATTAACTATACCGAATTAAAAACAATAATTCAAAAATTCAAGAATAATTTTGAATAATAAATTAGGGTTTTATTTATCAAATTAATTTTTTTTATTAATAGTAAGACCTTTGATAATCATTCGATGAATTTGTATGATAAAACTAAATTTGTCTTACAACTTTTAATTTTTAAAAGAACATTATATAAGCGTATGGCAACTCGTGCCGCAGGTTCTCAGTAATCCTTAAGAAAGGGAATTTAAGCACATCTTCCCTATACTATGGAGAAATTCAAACAGTTAAAAGAAAAGAAATTAGTTATTTCTTTAGGGACTGTGGCAACGATACATATTATTCCAATTCATTTATATTTAATCTTTTGCTGCATGTAACGTTATCGTTTGATTTTTTTGTTGTTGTTCTAGTAGTTGTTCTTTATGTTCAGCGGTTTTATTTTTTAATAAAATGACGGAAAGAAAATTTGCAATGTTTGTTTGGATTTGAAAATGGAAAAAAAGATCAAGATAGTTAATTTTAAATTTCTAATGAAAAATATTCAGTCTGCACGTTGTTTCTATTCATTACATACATAAACACCCATCTTATGTTCCTAAACTTTTCGTTTCTCTTCGGAATTAATACAAGTTTCAGGTACAATTATTTAAAAGTCTGTTTGGTGTTTGAAGTAACGCAAGTCTTTTACGAACCTGTTGCTCTGAAAAGAAATTGTACAATCAGTGTAAATTCATTAGAATACGCAGTTTTCTTTTATCTTACGTCCATCTCCGACCTTTCGGTCATAAATCGACGAACAGCCGAATAATATGTTAAAAGATAAAAGCAGTCACCACACCACAATTAACAACACTAACGTATATAAAATTTAACACTAGAACGTTCATCGGTGTCGATTGGAGTTTGTTCTCTTTTCCGCATTTTTGCAAAGAATTTGAAAAATTTTCGTGACTTATAATCATTTTTATAGTGATTACACAAAAAAAGTTTTGTAGTTCTAGGTTAATTAGGAGAGTTTTCGCAACTAAATATACCTAGAGCGTCCGCTGGTGTCGTTTCGACATCAAGACAAGTTATCATTATAAATAGCTGTCGTTCAGCAAAAGTTAGTTCACTAAGTAGATACCATTAATAAAACAAACTTTCGGAAGTAATATCGCACATTTATTTGACTCTGAATGCAGTGTTATTGGGTTCAATGCGGAAATGAATCAGCTATACTAAAATCGTTGTGTCTATGTGTTTCGCTCCATAGCATTTGTTTATTTACTGATAAAAAAAAAATTCATTCGATTTTCAAACCTTATGTGGTGCAGATATCCTGAAACGATGACTCGTAGAAAAGGTCTAAGCCTTGACGAAATTGCTAATTTGTTGCCAGAACTTTCTAAGATTGAATCAGAAGGTGGTGTGTGTGTGTGAGGTGTCTTACTCTAATTTAGATTCCAATGAAGACATAAAATTGAGTGAAAGTGACTACATAGCATGACACATATTGACGTGATCCCCTGTCTTGGATTTATCATAGTTACAAAATAAGCAGGAATGTGAATCTGCCGTTTCCATTCTATACAGGTAATACTGCTAACAGTCGCGACCAGTGGCAAGTCGTAAACAGGCCACGCTGACTGCTCTGTACAAAGAAACAGAAACTTTTGTTGACTTATTTAAGAGTAGCTTTATTTCTTTTTCGATGCCTTGCTATTTACAAACTGGAATGGTTTGGTTCCCAGCATAGACATGTAGCCTAAAACAATCCGGGTAATATTCCTGAATAATATCTATGTCAGTATATTTGAATTCAGAATCCAAAGGAAATATAGTGCTAACATATCAGAGAAAAGGCCCAAATAGCCCTCTGCGAGATTAAATTTTCAGAAGGGACTGGAAGGGCGAAACGATATGAAGATGTAAACTCACACACACAGGGACATCATGTAGTTCTCAAAAACAAGAAAATGGAATTATTTATGTTTTCAATTCCTCTACAGCCTGCCAGTAGGAGCTCAGAAAGTTTTCTCTTCTCAATATTGTTCCAGCAATGTTTATGGCCATTCCAGTTTGAAGTTCCATAGCAAACTGGGTTAGAAGCCTTGTGGGACCTTGTAGATGGAAAAATGTTTATATATATATATATATAACTGTGGCTAGATATTAAATTTTGTTTCATTCTTGAGTTAGATCTATTGCTTTACAGTTAGACTCTGTGTTAAAGTAGGTTTCCTCTTTGTCTATATATGAAATAACGGAAAAAACAAATATTTAAGAATCTATTTAGTTCTTATAGATATAATTGTGCCTTTGGTGTACTTCCTCTAATAAAATACAAGATGGTCACCCAACCGGTATAGTGTTTAGCGACGCTGACTGCAGTGCTGTAGGGTCTGGGTTCGAATCCCGGAGAAGGCATGGATGTTTGTAAATGTATAGTGCCTTTGCGGCAGGAGGGTACTCTAAATAGCCGTCGAGCCGCAAGTCCCCTCGTGTGGTTGGTAGAAGGAGGTGGGAGGTCCCTGGCCACTCCAAGAGTTTTCTTCCTCTAAATTGGGTTGGAACCGAGCAAAATCGTTTTATCACCTGCATGGCGCTCAAAGCTAAGGCTAACGACAGGCGTAAGAATTCAAGCCCTTATCCGCGATGAATTTCGCGGACCTCAATCTGACATCGTCAGGCAGGTGGCATTAGTCACAACAACAAAATACAAGATAATGGGATTTCATGGTAATTATATAAGTTATCTCCAGTTTCGCGACTTCCTGGTGACATTCCAATGACTTTTTTAAACACCAAAATGATAATGGTAGGTTACTTGTGGCCAAGGCTATTGAGTCGTGGGTTCCAGTCTTGGTACTCCTTAAGGCTCATCATTTAGAACGGCTGATGAATGTTAAATATATTGGTGTTCAAAGTCCTAACATTTATATGGTGTAGAAATTTGGAGAGTGGGACAACTCACACACAATATCACTTGATCGTGGTTTAAAATTACAAAATCCGTCAGTAGTAGCACTCTTTCAGCTTTAAAGAACAAATTTAATAAAAATCGAACCACATCAATGCCAAAATATCTTTCATTATAAGTTTATTTAAAAAAAAAAACAGTATTTTTTTAAAAGCAGCAAATAAAAAAGAATACGTTTTTAATGTAAATAAATGGGCATATTTATACTTTGTATAAAAAAACTGAAA
Source organism: Trichonephila inaurata madagascariensis (assembly GCA_019973955.1). Taxonomy (NCBI): domain Eukaryota; kingdom Metazoa; phylum Arthropoda; class Arachnida; order Araneae; family Nephilidae; genus Trichonephila; species Trichonephila inaurata. The sequence goes on along the minus strand of BMAV01006633.1, from coordinate 43,136 downwards.
TTTGTTTGAAAGAGACGAAATTACCCCTATTTACATTTAAATAACATTACTCTTTTTACTATTGGTTTTTGTTTTACTCCATGTAGTGTTACTTTCAGCATTTCTCATTAGGTATGCACACTACTTAGAAAACCACACATGTTACGAAATGACATTTCATTTAGGAGACGTAGAAATTTATTTTAACATCTTTCGACAATTTTTGTTCAGAGATTTTTTAGAGGGTATGGGAAAAGGGCGTTATTTTTTAATAGTAGAATTATTTTAAACACAAGAACAATATATGCATGTACAATTTTGAGCTGTAATGTTAGCTACGATTTAAAAGAAACTACAGTCGTAAAAAAAGAAACTCGTTCCATAAGCCTAGTTACCTAATTCCTTTCTAGAGAAGGATTTAGGAACAAGTTTAAGCAGCAAAAGAAATAACGAATTTTGACTTCATTTATTGTAGTTCTCTGTCCACATCTGGACTTAGACCGTGCAGAGGGGTCCGATGCATGCAAAATATATCGAGGCTCAGATGTTCTCCCGTTGGTGTGGTGTGGAAGTTAGGAGAGAGGGTGCCAGTTCAAGTTTCACCCTCATCACTTGACCATGGTTCAAAATGACGAGACCCGTTACCAAAAGCCCTCGAGCAGCTGAATATAGTGCAACGTAAATATTCAATCACTCACACTCACTCACTGGACATAGAAATATATCGAAGTTAAATTTTCAAACAATCTACAACTTTAAGAATTTGTCCCCGTTTCATTACTATCCATCTCTGGATTATCAAATTCTCTCATGAGGTTTCATTAAATCACTGTCAAGGAAATTTGAAGTTTTTGATTGGTGTTAATGCAGTGTTCTCAAACTTTCAATATTTGCGACCCAATTTTCTATTGTAATTTTCATCATGTCCCCCTTCATACAATAACAATGTATTTAGTTCAATAATAATATACTTTGACTCTGAAGTTACAATACGACTTGAATTATAAACCGTACAAATTATGAAGATATTGAACTTTGCATATAATTTTGTTTATGACAAGCCCATAGGGCCCTAGAAATTATTAAACATGTTCTCAATTTAGCATTGATGAATTAATGATTAATATGCATTGTGCAGTAGCGATATATTTATAAGTATATTATGTCAGTGCAAATGTGTATTTTATTCTTTATTATGTTATAAAGTATTTTGTTTTACTTCCTTTCAGTAAATTAATAATTTTTTAAAATAATCTTTTATTTTTGACTTCTCGATATACTCGCACCCCCCAGGCAGGACTATCACGCCTTTTTAGAGGGGCGCGCCCCATAAATTTGAGAAACGTTGTGTTAATTTCTTTTTCTTTTTTTTTTTTTCTTGCGGGAAGAAATCAAAATTTTTTAGATCTCTATCAACGATTTAAACTATGATGAACTAATATTGTTTTATACATGTATTTCAGGAAATAACGATGTACAAAACCAATCACAATAACTCAAATGCCATTTTTTTTTATTTCTTACTTTCTGCAAGTAGAAATCAATTCCAGAAGAACTATTCATTTTCTCGGAATCAAGAATTCTTACTGAAGCTATTAAAACTGGAAATCGATCAGAATCCGGTAGCTTTTTCCTTCTTTCCAGACAATCAAACAGAAGATCAAACCCATGAATAATCTTTTATAGAGTTTCATAAAAAACGTGACGTCATTGATCACAATATAGATCATGTAGTGTTTCACTGTGAAAGAATAACTGTTAGTCATCGAATGATGTGTTGCATGAAAAAGGAGGAAAAAATCTTCAATGTAAGGTATCAGTTTTTGAATGAATATTTAGATCAGGATAATTTACTAAAAAGAAGCGATGTAATGATTTAAGGCAACTTGAAAGGAATAATTTGAAATTCTATAAAATGAACAAGAAGTGCTTGAAAAAAGGGACATGCAAGTTTGGGATAAATCCATAATTTGCATTTTTTTTTTGTTATTGATTAAAATTTTTGATAGAAGACTGGAAAGCAGATTTCAGCCAAAATGATTATGATTATTTTCCTCATAAATCGTTGAGAAATAAATTTCTAAAAATCAAAAAAATAATTTTAAAAATTTTTTGAATATTCCAGATTTTTAGATTATGACCCTCTTAGGGGCTTATTTTCTATACGAAAGAATAGGATTTAAAACCTTAGATATCCAGGGACACAAATGTGTGTGATTCTTACTCTTTCTCATTGAGTTAGTTATTCTTGGCAAACACGGGAGAATGTTGCCCAGAAAGCTCTAGCAATTTTTTTTACTGTCAACTTTCTTTTTTTTCAATTCCTACTATTAGCTCGCACTGTCTATATATTTATTTATTTATATATTTGTATATTTATTTATTTATCTTGGTGGAATTTTCAATCGTTAATAAAATACATTTTAAAGCGCTGAATTGAACTGAAATTTTATATACAGGATCATTTTGGATGACAATAGAATAATTTAATTATAATTCATAAAAATTAATTGATTAAAACTAATTATTTAAGGAATTACAAATACAACCACGTTGGCATCATTTTTGGCGACTTGTGTCAAAACTTGTGAAAAGGTTTTTTTCTCACGTGTTAAAGCATTCAGTTGGACTGAAATTAAAAGGACAATACGATACTTTAATGACAATTAAAAAAAATAATTACCACCTAATGTTGTGATTCTGTCCTATGTATGTACATATTTATATTAATTGTAACTATTTAATAAAAAGTAGTTAAAATAAAATTTTTCGTTGTTGATCTAAGTAGGAATTGACTTAAAAACTATTTTTTCACATTACTTGTTTCCCTAACTTTTAGGTCTCCAATATTTTTTTCGCTCTTTTAAATAGGGTGGCAAATTAGTAATTACCATTTCAGACCTAGTTCATTCCTCAGGATCTGGTATAAGTTTTTAATGCGTCAGCATAGTGGTGGCTACCAATCGACGCAATGTAATTTAAGGCCCAGTTTCTTCTCCAGAGGAAAATGCTTGAACTCTGATGATAGAAAATTGTACGAGGAATTCAATTTTGCCGAGAGAGCCCAAGCCAAACAGGCACTCTCCGGATCTTTAATATGCCATATAATCACACGACATGGATGCTGTCTCTTTTTTGCATCATGAAAATCCACCGACTTGGGCTGGGGTTGAACCCGCAAACTTGAGCGTACAAGGCTATCGCTTAATAAAGTACGCCACCCAGCTAGCAGGTCATAAATATATATTTGTATAATTCCCTTGGCAATTAGTAAGTATAAATTACGAATATTAACGCAGAGTAACCAAGTAAACAAAAAAGTATTATTAGTTATCATACTGCCTTACATCAGGATTGTATATGATTATATACATATGATATAATTGCTGAATAATAATCACATATATTATTTTTCTAAAAATAATTTTCGCGTTAGACTGACCCTCTAACCGGAACATCCGCTCATGCACCTCAGGGCCCATGGTCGCGTATACTGAGTTCGGCACAGTAGGCCTTGGCCATCATGAGCTGTCGCGCCACTAAGTTTTAAAAATAATTTTTACCGTATGTTTCAGGGTATAAGTCGATAATTTTTGGAGCTTTATAAAGTGAAAGGAGAACCGGCTTTCATACGGATCTATTCACCTTGGAAAAAATATAGCTTAGTAAAAATGGTTTTCTTAGCATTTCGACTTATGAATTACATATTTAAATAAAGCGGCATTTCAAAGATCTAAGCTTAACAAGCCATTCATTGAATTTCCTTTTATTTACTCTCACTCCCTGTAATTAAGAAAGAATATGGAGGGTGTATCAGAACAATGGTTGCAAACTTTCAAGACATATAGAGTAAACCTAGAAGAGCACACAGGGATGCATGATCGGAAACGCTTTCAAGGTGCTATAGTGACGGCACAAAGTACAAGAAAGACAAGACACGATGATGAGGATGATGACGTCGTATACTTGACGGGACCAAATCAGACAGTACCATGGGTCTAGATCAGTGCTCCGCAACCTTTTTATCGCCGCGGACCGGTCAACATGTATTAATTTTGCCTCGGCCCGCTGAGGGGGAGGATATTGATTGTTTATATTTTAGACTGTTTTGATTTAATAATATTTTAATTTAATTGTATTAAATCGTGACTTCTGAATAAAATATAGCTACACCAAAAAATGAATATAAAATGATTTAGCAAGGAATATTAAGGGATTTTCATAAAAAGTAGCCCAAACCAAAGAAAAACATACCACAATAAATAAAGGAGAAATAATTTAATGTTTCTTGTGCGGACCGGTAGTATTTGATCCACAGACCGGGGGTTGCGGAATACTGGTCTAGATGACTGACCTGGCAATCTCTTCAATAGGTACATAGAGGTTTGTTGACGAAAACATGGCCCCTATTTCTTGCAGAATTGCTGGACAGTCAAAAATATATGAGCAGGTATTAGCTCTGTATCTAAACAATTATTCCAATTTTTATAAGTTCTTCTACCACATCCCTATAAAACTACATTCTTCTGTGATAACCTGTTCTTAGCCTAGCAATAGTCTTTGTTGTAAGGTGGTCTTCACTTATATTACAGATTTGATACGTTACAGGAACTGACTTCTCTCTCAATTTGAAATTTGTGACAGCATTTACGTCTAATAAAGTAACGTTGTCATTATTAAGATTTTAGCTTCTTTCGCCTGTTTATACGCATTTTCGTTGCCTGTAATGTCAACATGTGCAGGTAAACATTGGAGAGAGAGAGAGAGAGAGACATGATCTAACTCCTATAATGAAGACACGAATAAGAGGAGAAAACACGTTTATTTTCATTTGTACTAAAAAAAACACTAAAAAGTAATCAAAGGGGCAATGGGAGTGTATGTCAGGGGGATAGGGATGTACATCGTTAGTACGCAGTATCCGTCAAACGGTCAAATGGGAAATCCCGATATGACTGATGGCAGCATATACTGGTACTGGGATTCTTCTGTATCATATTCAGCATAGTCATCTCATTGTTTGTCACTCTTACTTATCGTTCACATTCCTCTGTGTCCTCTATGAAGGATCCACGGTTGAATAATCTCTGGTTCCTGCGTACGAAGAAGGCGTGACTGGGAGTTTATCTCCTTGGGTAACGTTGAGCGTACAACTTCTGTGCAGCTTGTCCGTTGCAATCAGGGGCTCCGAATGCCAGATGCATTTCAGTGAGCTCAGCGTTCGTGTAATGTTCCATCCTACTATTACACTGTCGACAAGTGAAATGAAGCTTCATAGTGAGCGCGGCAGCAAAACCCGCTTGCGTGCATGCACAGCCATCTGACGCTTACATCAACCAAAGACTTCCCAGCATTTTTGCTTCACTCTGAATAATAAGCATGTCTTCTCCTCATATTCTTGTCCTGTCTTTCTAGTGTTTTGTGTGGTCACAATACCGCCCCAGGAAAGCGTTTCCGACCTTGCATTCGAGTATAATTCCTCATCATCTAGGTATATTCCATTTGTTTTGAAAGTTTGTGACTGCTGTTCTAATACCTCCCGTATATGACGCAGGGAAATGACGAAATTAGGAATTTCATCAAATCCTTAAGGGATATGATAGAATAGACTGGAGATGTTTAAAAAACGTCTCTTTCAGGTCATTTCCCTGATGAAAGTAAGTGATTTTACCAAATCCCTGAACTGTTTCAGTGAAAGGATGAACTAGCCAGGATTTGCATTGGCAAAAAGTTGTCTCTGAGGGGGGAGCCCCCTCCCGGGGGGGGGGGCGAGTCCTTGTGCTTCCTAACCATACAGGTAGTACTATCGATCCCCTAAATATCAGCCCCATATCTTTAAAAAAATGGCACCATAGGATTAACATAGGGATTGATACTTCAGTGTCTAAGTAACCGAGAGGAAAGATGTTACACATAAAAAATACCAGCCTAATTTTCTAATTATTTGTTAATTAGTTTCGAATAAATAATTTGTATTTCATTAACTATTATTGTATTACTTACTTCTACGTTTAATAATACACCATATTTGTTAAATAAACACTTATAAACTCTTCACAATATTTTTTCATCATTTCACTGAAACAGATCAGGGCCAAATCCCTTATGTTCGAATCACTTACTTTTATCAGGGAAATGACCTTGAAGAGACGTTATTTTAACATCTTTCGTGAATCGATCATCTCCGTTAGAAATTTGACGAAATTCCTAATTTCATCAATTTCCTACTACATATATATAGCCAATGCAAGCAGAAGAAATTGTTGCCAGGTTATTTGAATGCTGCCTTATTCAAACACACACAAAATTCAGATTTACAAATGACGTAACCACGGACAATTTAACATGTTTACATGCATAAATTACTAACACAAAAGTAATGGAATGTACATAAATTTAAACCACATTTCTAAGGAATTAGTTCACAATCAAACGACATTTTTGCTTGCAAGTGTATTTTTGATAAAGAAAAATATATCATCCTTTTTTTATGTAAACCCATTATGAGGTCTTTTAAATAAAAATATTCTAGCTTATATATTATTCATTAAATGGGAAAAATTTATCATTAAACTTAAAATTAAAAATCCGAATACAAATTGCAATCGCATTGTTATGGGTTTCACATTATAACATTAAAATTATTTTTGAATGAAATTTACATCACAAGCACATAAAAACCCTGAATCATCAAATATTCTAAAATGTTTTCTTTATTGATCTAGTGGTTAATAAAGACATTTTTATCAACAACAGTTATGCAAAAGTTATGCAATTGCTAGAGCTGCCTAAAAGCAAATAAGAAAATTTTGAAAAAAAATATCGTGCAATATTAAAATGTTAATGGGGAATATTAATTTTCGTAAATAGAAACTTTTACGAGGAATTTAAGCATCTAGAATTTGAAAAAGTAAAAGATGATGGATTTGAAAGTGCTTGAATGAATATGAATAAATTTGCTAAAAAACATGAATAAATTTGTAATTTATATAAATATATATGTAAGAAGATATTTAAAATAAGATTATAAAATAATTTGCACGTAATCAGATAAGTTCTAAATATAAAATATAATTACTATAGTTTATTCATTAAATCTTCAAAAATATATTACAAGAATTTTCGTACATATCAACAAGGAATTAATTTGTTATTAGATTAAAATATATACCTAGCAGTTCTTAAACCGAAAATTTATTAATATTGTTACGTAGATCCGAGGGTTCGGGAATTTTATGCAAAACAATCACAAAAAACAATAAACAGTTCTTCAAGGGAGATGCGAATTTATTAACAAAAATCCATTCCTTTAAATACAGCATTCAGCAGCAATATTCCCAGATTAAACCTCCGAAGGTCTTCATACCTTCAACAGCTATCAGACACAATCTTAAGTGTTTAAAAATACACGAAAATATACAAAATTCAAATATACAAATATACAAAATTCGTAACACTATTAATTTTATAAGAAAAAAACATGCACACACAATTAACATATAATAATAATAAATAATTTAGATGATGAGTAGATTAAATATACTGTAGGTCAGAAGGACCTTAAATTTTGAAAAAATAACCAACAACACGAAACCAATATATAGAAAAAGACAATTGACCCAAACAGAAAATTATTATGTTTTCTAACGCAATCACTTGCACAGTACAGTGAAGTCCGGTTAAACACACACGGGTCAGTTTTAGTAGTTTTATTCTGCCGTACATGACGCGAATATTCCTTCAATTGTGACTCAGGGAAATATTTGTAAGGACCTTTTTTTTTCCGAAATAGCGTCAATTTAAGAGGTAACCTAATAGGCTGCTTTGGTTTTACAAAATGAAATCGCCCATTCATATTCAGTGCAAGTTTCAACGTTTTTATGGAAGAAAACCTCCTGTGCAAAATCAATAAACTGATGGTATGAAGTGTTTAAAAGAAGTAAATATCACTAAGGATGTTCCTAGAAGTGGCAGGCTTAGTGTGACTAAAGCAAACATTGAACTTTACACACTTGACGGGAATTGGAATGCCACTTAGACATTCTCCCTCTACTGACGTATAAATGGTCTTATTAAAAAGTTATAATAATACTTACAATACATCGTAAAAAAGCACATGTATTATTATAATAGTTTGAGTACAATAAATATTTATAATCAGCGAAAGATTTTCGGTTCACCTTATATATTCAATACATTTGCTTGGCATAAACTTAGACATGAACAGTTATTTATGAAGAAGTAGCTGTTCGATTTTTGTTGAAAGATTGTAATATTTTACATAGACATGAGTTTGATAGTAATCTATGGCTTTCTAAAGGGAGCGCATAAGCATATTTTGAAGGTACCTCTTGATTTCTAAACCTCTATTTTGTATGATGATAAACGTAATCTATGTCGAATGAGAGTGGCTGTAAATGAAATTCAATAAAAAAAGAAGCAGTATATATATCTGTCTTAAAATTCTAGCATATATTCATATGATACATTTTTCAGGTACTTGCTAACACTCTGGGTATTTCATGATGCCGTATGACTATATATTGTTATTAAGGTAACTTTATCTAAGTCCTAGCATTAAGTTTTCGATTGTTTTGATAACATTCTTATAGCCCTCACCTCTTGGTTTAAAAAAGACAAGATTTGATTTTTAAAATGAAATTATATTTATCTTTTACGCCCCCATAATATCCTTCCTTGGAGTAGATTTGTCATTAGCGAATCTCTATTCAACAAAAGAAATATGGCTCTCAAATTTCCCGTCTGTAGGTTTAATAGTTCAAAAATGAAATTTTTTTCTATCTATAACGCCTCTGTAACCCTTCACAATTCAAATTCGAGGTCTACCTCTACGAAATCCGTCTTTAAACGATACCTACTGAATAGAAGAAACATGCTTTTCAAATTTCAAGTCCGTACATGCAAGAGTTAAAATAAATGGAGTTTTTGTCTACAACGCCCCCGCAATCTACTATGGGAGTCGATTTTTGCAATACCAGTTTAACAAATCACTACTCAGCAAAAGAAACTTCCATTCCGAATATCATATCTGTGGGTTTAATAGTTCCTTATATCTGTGGTGGTGTGATATCTATATAAACTAATACCAAACATCACGCCATGACGATTGTTCTGGCGTGGTCGATAAAGTACTTCCGTTCGGAACGGAAGGTACCCAGATCGAATCTTCCTTCCTTCATTGGTGACCCAGACCATGCAAAAGAACCTCAACCTTCACGCGCCGCAGTCGTGAAGCCATCTATCTACGGCAAAAAAGCAACCAAGCCATCACACAAAGCCGTCAGGTTCAAATGACGCAATTAAGCCGTCACTCAAAGCCGTCTCACACAAATGACGCAATTCTCAAGCCGTCACGCATGAATGACGCAATCGACAAAGTGACGCAACTGCTCACATACTCGACCCCGAATCTGGTATCGTCCGTTCACATATTCGACAAATCACTGGCATGGGTGTACGTGGCGGTGTGATATCTATATAAACTAGTACCAAACATCAAGCCAATGGCGTGGTCGATTAAGTACTTACGTACGGAACCGAAGGTATCCAGATCAAACCTTACTTCCTTCAGATCTCATGATGAGTGAGTCGCTTTTTGTATACAGAGTGATTCGCGCGCTACCAGACCGACAAACTTACAGGGTGTGTAGGGGGTACAGAGACGCCTCGGAATCACATAGGAATACAGGACGGCAAATGCTGCAGTTGCGAGCCTTGGGCGAAGAAGCAGAGAGAAAGAACAAAAACATCAATTCATTAATGGGATAGAAAACTATTTTTGGAAATGTTGCACTACAACAGGTATTCGAAATTAGGACCAGATTCGTCTGACAGGTCGTACAACGATGCTGTAGGCTGGGAGTATCCTCCAGACAATGGATTGGAATAAAACCTCTTGCTGGGCTATACTCGCACTTAAATTGTTTCTCTCTCCTACCAGACATAAGATCGCCTAATCACATTGCTAGGTATTCTCGTCGTTCCCTGTCGCGATTCATTGTAGCTCTCGTTAAAGAAGCTACTCACGTAACCTACTGTTCACATTTGTGAAGGTCACACTTGTTTGATGTGAAACACTCCTATTTAGGTAACGTTCCTGGCACAAAAAACGAGTAGCGTGTCCGCTATACAATCTGCAACTCCATGCATGGTCATTTTGACAACCAGTTTCTCGTTTCAAAACGAGTCTGTCTTACTATCTCGGAAACGGATCACAAATGACTTCTGTCAGGATCGGTGTTCGCGAAATCTTCCATTTAATATCATTTATCACAACACTGCCAGGAAGGATCTTCCAGAATGTAAGAAAAGGTATTCCATGCAATACCGCTGCCAGGCCTGCGAGACAACTTCTGGTAGTAAATCCGAAAACCTGTTGTAGTACAATCTTTCCATAAAATGTTTTCTCTCCCATTTATGTTCTTTTCCTTTGTTTCTTTGCACCAAAGCTCGCAACTACTGCATTTGCGACCCATCAATTCTATGTGATTCCGGTCGTTTTTGTACCCCTACACACCCTGGAAGTTTGTAGGTCAGGTTGCAAATCACCCTGTATATTTATTTATTTATACCTAGATAGATAAATCATCACATAAAATTGATTTTTGCAGCGAAGTTGTAATTGACGTGGACTAATCAAACACATAAATAAATATCTCGCTTGATAAAGATAAAAGGAAAAAATCTCTATAAACGACTTAAGAAAAACATTAGTGAAGCCCAAAATTCTATCTGTATGAATTTTTTCCTCTCTAATGGAGCTGCGTATTGGTATTCTTTATCTTTGCGGACCTAATTCATTCCCCAGGACCTGATATCACTTTTCATTTCGGCCCCATATAGGCGATACCAATTGCCGCAAGTAATTTTGACGCCCAATTTCCTCCCCAGAAAGAGGCATCTGAGCTCTGATGATGCGAAATTGAACTTAGGAATTTAATTTTGCCGAGGGCACCTAAGCCAAACGGGCACTCCTAGGGTTTTCTTACATGCAGCATAATCATACGACATGACCGCTGTTGATTTCTGCATCATGAAAATCCACCGACTTTGGCCGAGGTCGAACCCACATCCTTGGGTGCAGAGGGCCAGCAACAAACCAACTACGCTACCCAGTCGCACATTTGCATAAATAGAAAATAAGATAAATATTCATCATAGAAAAAATGAATGTAATTTTACAGTAATGGTTTTAAACATAAAATAGATGCTATTCCAGACAGAAATTAAAAAAAAATGTATGAATAAATTTTTTTATTTACTCTTATTATTTTTTTTTAACCATTACTATAAAATTACATTCATTTTTTTCTATGATGAATATTATATATAGTTAAAAATCTTCATTTATATCCTAATGAACATTATGGTTTCCGATGACTAAATGCCAAAATTAAAGGCATCCACGACTGAAGCAATACATGTCTGGTTTTTAAAAGAAAGAAATAATTTGTTTCTTTAATGTTTTCAGCTCATTTAGTAATAGTTTCATGAGAAAAATAAAGTCTAAGAGGGCATGTAGATACTAGAAAAACTCAGTTTCTCGCTTCAGTGATAAATACAATGTTATTTTATTTTCCCACGTATCTTGAGAGTACCATCTTAGCCATCGGCAATCCTCGTATTCAGTACTAATGGCAATCCAGTTGAGAAAGTCTTCGTTCTAAGAATATTCAAAAAAATGCAAGGGCCAAAATAAAAAAAAGCAAGCATAAACATTCTTTCTTTCTATTAAATGCTCTTTCCATTAGTAGTTTTTGGTTGTTCAGAAGAAAACATTTTTCGTGCTGCTATAAAGAAATGTTATTGAAATATCAAAGAAAAAATTATTTGGTAGAGTCGCTTTGTAATTTATTCCGTAAAAAGTAAAAATGTCAGTTAAAATATTTAAATGGGGGAAGATGTATGTTTGTAGAAACACAATCTCTGTTTATAATAAACTAGCTGGAATTGAAATGAAAATTAAACAATACAGATTGAAGGATAAAGAAGTTTTTAATGAGTTAACTTTAAGCGAATTGCAAATTAAACAAACAAACAAACAAATAAACAAAAAAAAGCTTTTTGCATATTTCAGCTAAAACAAAAACACCACATTTGTTGAATTTTAAGTCTAAAGGTATTATAGCTGATAAAAAGGATTATGTTTATTTATAAAATATTATATTTTTATTTATAAAAATAATATATTAATTTATACTATATGTGAGCCGATTTTAGAAAACACCTTCCTAAGCTGATCTCTGCTCAGCAAAAGTAACACATTGCCACAAATTTTGTGTAATGTACGCTTAAAATAGTGTACATAATTTATATATGAATGTGTAATACGTTAATATTACTTTCTGTTGTATTTATTTTATGTTAACATTGCTATATATTCTCAAACAACGCCGTTATTTACATTGTAATGACGATTCAATGGAAACAGAGCCAACTATTAGTGATAGAGCCAAGTTGGCATCATTTTTGGCAACCCTGTTGACAACTTGATGTGATAGAACGGTGCAGAAGTTGATATGCCGTAGCGTCACCTGGTGGAGAGCTGCAATAAAAAAGATAGCACACACACACACGCACAAAAACCTTCTTCCCAAATTAATACCTATACGTGTCAATTTACATTGATCGCTTGAACGGTGTTGGAGTGATGCGATTTCATACAAACATCCATTTTATATATGTATATAGATAAATTCTTGTACCGAATTCAGAATTTTTAAGTAATGAATTACTGCTACACAATATTTTGTAGTGATCATATAATATTTAAAAGATTAGCATTGTCATAACGGAAATATGGAACAAATAGCGTTACTTCTCGCTGGGTATTTCATGATGTGGATGTATTTAAGTACCTGTTTTTAAGTTACTGATATGTAAATCTAACCATTAAGCCTCCATATGTATTCAAAAATATTCTCCTTTTCTTTTAAAAATAACCTAAATTTTTAGCACTGAAGTCTATTTAATTTTGTGATTTAATAAACTTGGGAATTGATTTCTGTAAGACCCGTTTTTATTGAATCACTACTCAACAAAAGAAATATGCTTACTCATTTCAAGTCGGTAGGTATAACAGTTTAATGAAAGAAAACTTTTTATCTATGCGCCTCCTTAACCATCACCGTTAGTCGATTTCATTAAAATCCGTTTTTACCACATCTCTAATAAGCAAAGGAACCATGTTTACCAAATTTCAAATCTTTATGTCTAATACACCAAAACGGGAATTTTATTTATCTACTCCTCCTGTAATCCCTCTTGGGATTCAATTTCCATAAAACAGATTCTTAATGGATCTCTACACAGTAATATATTTCCTAAATTTCATATCTGTAGATGTTATAGTTTAGGAGATTCCGTGATGACTGAGTGAGAGCAGTTTTTCTCAATTATTTATTTTGAAAATTCTAAAGAGTTCGAGTGTTTTTCAATTTACGATATTTTGTTTCAGAATTCACGAACGATAAGATAAAATTGCGAATAATAATAGTGCAAATAATTTTTTTAAAAATCTTTTAATTTTCAAATTACAATGAAATTGTTTTGAAAAAAAAGTGTTGAAATGCATTCAAAAATAAGTGTATTGTAACATTGATTGTGGTTCAAAGGTTTTATGCAATCAGTCGCAAAGAACAAGACAGTTCTTGAAGAGCGACGAGAGTTTATTGTCGAAAGGCAATCCTCAAAACACAGGATACAAAACATGTAGAATAAATCTCAGAAAGTATTCACACCTTCAATAGCGCTCAGACGAAACTATCAGTGTCTAAAGTACTAAGTACGTTAGAAATTATTCACAAGCACTCGCTCGTCCTAATCAACAGTCAAGCTTAGTCTCTAGTCGACTCTTCACGGTCAAAACAAGACTAACTAATCGCTAGTCAAAATAGTACTAAGTTTCAACTAGCGTCTCCCTCTATTTATAGGCCTTGCAAATTCTTCGAGAAAGATCCGCTTGCGTCATAGGTCTTCATATTAATAGATTTCTCCACTAATATCTAGAAGAATCCATAGAGTGACAAACTCACAAAAATGGTCACCAAGTCGCCAACTTGGTTGTCAAAAACGTTGCCAACTTGTCTCTATTGCCAAGATTTTGCCAAGTTTCCATGAATCTCCATTATTATGAAAGGAACGGCGTTGCTTGCGAATATTACAATTCTAACATAAAGTAAATACAACATAGAGTAATGTAAACGTATTATACATCCAGATACAAATTATTTACACATTATTTTAAGTATTGTTTACATATAATTCGTAACAGTACGTTTGAGTACTTATTACTACCAAATCGCACCAATATGAGAATTTGAGCCTCGACAGTTTTGACGAATGACAATGGGAGGAATTAAAATAAAAAAGTGAAACAAAAACATGAAAAACTCCACAACATCGTATAGCTAATTCTAAATAAGAAAAGATATAAAACAAACTAGTAATAGAACAAAAATTAAAAACCTGATATGGTTTTGGATTTTAAAACTAAAAAATATCTACTTTTGATATTCAAATCTAATATTCTATTAATGCTTTAGATTTTATAAGTAATATTAAGTTTATTTGATCATTCGACAGTGTAATAATAAGGACAGAAGATCAAACGTAAATGTAGTATAATAAAAATTCTTTACACATAAATACGCATGTTGCCACTTCTAACTTGATGATTAACTTTTAAATAATCCCTAAAATCAATATGTCAAGGACAATAAGAAAAATGGTATCTTGGACGACAGTATTCATGGCCTGATGTAGGAATCAAAAAGAGGGAAATGCACAGCACTATCGTTCTGAGTTCCGGCCAGTCAAGCTCAACAAGATGGCTTCATTTTTATTCAGTTATTCCTAAAGTCATATTTTCCAGTCAAATGAATTGATCTTGGAGGACCATTGTCCGGGCTTCAAAATAAGGAAACAAAAAATGCGCCTCAAAGTGAAGAGCGATGAATAAGAAAGACAGGAAGATTGCATTCGAATGAAAATCCGGAAATGATTTTTAGTTTCTTTCGATCTATGAAAAGAAGAACCGTGGATATTAAAAAAATTCCAGCATTCTGAAAACATTTCAATTCCTGATTTTTATCTGTCGTTCGCGCGCACAGAACTCTGGGTTAATACCGCAGCTATTGCCATTTCTATTAAATCGAATTTGTTTAAAAAATGGAATTTAAATAACATGATCAGTCCTTCCATTCGAAGGACTCAATTTTAAAAGAGAATCGTTGTTGTTTTTGATTATTCTTCGTCGTAAAATGTCAGTTCAATTTTGCAGTTTGGATCTTATCAAAAACTTGAAAGTTACAATTCTTTTGACAGTAATATGATATGAAATATCAAGTTTTTGATTCTCGGTTAGGTTGAAAGGGGATTCGATTTTATTTTCAATGATGTCGAAATATACGTCAATACTTGTATGTTGCCAGATTCAGATTAATAATCACTCTTTTAAATTTTATTGAATGAAAAAGAAAAATATAATGTAAAAAATGAGGTAGGGAAACAGTAAACATGAGAATTTAATCAGGAAATAAAATTATTAAAAATAAATGTCTTGAAATTAAAAAGTCATGAATTACATTAGAGATAACTATGGCTTTTGCACATGAAGAAAAATGAACTTTGTAAAAGATAAAAAATCAAAATAATGTTGCTTTTGATAAGGGAAAAAATTGGAAAAAGCAACAGATGCGTATTGTTGCAAAAGCGACACATCAGGTAGACTATATTTCAATAAAACATTAACTTAAACATAAAAAAAAATTAATTTAAAAAGTATTGATTTGAAATCCTACTTTTGTTATCCAGACTGATATGCAGATAAAACATTTTAAGTAACTTCTGACGAATTTTTCAAATTTTATTAATATTTTTTGAGCGCGTTCAGTTGAATAAAAACGAGTTATTTATTTTAAGGAAAATTTTGTGTTGCAGCAAGTTTGCGTTTTTAATCTTTTGACACATTAGTGGGTTGAAAACATTTTGGGAATTTTAAACAAACTCGACGACATCAAATTCTTTTTCGTTTATTAATTGTAAACACTTTGCGTAAAATTAAGATTAGAATTTCTAGGTAAACTAGATTCACTATATAACTTATTTTTGTAATTGTATGTGTTTTTACATGCGATTCAGTTGTTTTCTTAAACATTTTAATGAAATATTAAAAAATACAATAGTAATATTTATATTATATTATATAATAATATATTAATTGATATTTATATAATAATATTTTTAATAATTATATAATAATATTAATTAATAATTGTATAATAATATTAATTATATATGCATTACAAATATAATACTAATATTTGTGATTAAAATATTAATATTACTTTTTGATGTAATATTAATATTTTAAACACAAACTGTATGGTTTTAAGAGCTTGTAGGTAGATTTTTCATGTAATATTCTAATGTACTTGAGTAAAAAATTATGTATAACATTTTATAGGGTCCCACTTTATGCGGCTCCATCCTATCAAATTGCATCACTGAAAATAATAAATTTTGTAAAATTAAAATTGTATCACTGAAAATGATAAAGCAACTTTTTATTTTCTATAATTTCATTTGGTTTAGTTATGGTTGCATATCAAATAATGATAATATTTTGAAGTGGGATATGCATCTCTTAGAACTTACAAATAAAAACTATTCTACGATATTTAACATTGTATTTTGTCCAAATAAGCAATACAATAATCTGTAATTTTTATTTTAATTGAGCTACGTTACAATCCCAAGAAAAGCGGACAGTACAATAGCCGAAGTTTAGGTGTCGGACCTGGCTTCTTGTCCGCCCTCCACGAGGTGGTGGCTGAGCAATGCACGTCCAACCCTGTCACGAGCTGAAACGTCCCCCCGTTAGGTTGTTCATTAGGAGGAGGGGGCTCTCATTCGTCCACGTCACTTGACCATGGTTCGTAATTACGTTGCCAAAAAGCCTCGTACTAATCTGCACGTAAATTTTATTTATCAATCCACCATGAACCAAGAAAGATTGTAAAGTTGTTTCGCGGTAAGGTTGAAAACCTTTTTTTATACACATCCTTTGAATATTTTTTTAAATAATTACTTTATGCACATGTCTATCTTTAATAGCTCAGAAGCAACATATTTGATTCACGTAGTATCAGAATGTGTTTTCTCAATTCAGTATTTGGGAAGAATTGCATGGAAAAATAGAGATCAGTCGATGGGTTATCACGTGTACGGCAATCAGTAGGTGAACATAAAACAAAATACTGACAGAAATATTTTCCATTTTCCAATTCGAAATAGAGAATACATCAATTTTCAGTTAAAAAAGTGCTTTTTTAAACCGGAAATTCAAAAATAAATAAAAAGTTACATCAAGTAAGTATTAATTTAATTTTCTGAAAAATTATAGAAAATGTTACCTAATTTTTCATGTATATGTATTGCGCAGATATCCTACCCTAGTTAAAGCTATTTTACTAATTTGTCATTCGTAATTCAATGTAATGACTTTCCGCATCAGAGAATAATAATCTACTAATGGAAAATTTCTCTCTCTCGTGTGTGATTGAAAAGAGCTTTTAGAATTGTTTTGATATCGATGAAAAATGGTCACACACACACGTGAAACTTACATTTGGACAATTTCGATTTCATTCGCTCTGTTTTACGTGGTCATTTATCTCTTAAAATAATTATACTAATGAGCAAAAAAATGACTAAAAATAGCTCCATTTGTGATAACAATATAAACATTCATTCTTTTTCTGGCTCGATAAAAAATCTTTTGCAGTGCACTTGTTCAATTTTTTTGATATGTGAGTGAGACATAATTTGTTTCGTATTAATATTTAAAACTTAAAAGGTTAATTGAGCCTACTTTATAATATTTAAGTCATATCCTTCAGTACAAGTTGGGTTGATTTCTAAAAATATAGATAACCAGTAATATATAAAAAAAATTTTCAAGTCAATTTCTACTTAGGTCAACAAAGAAAAATTTTATTTTAGATACTTTTTGTTAAATAATTACAATTAATATAAAATATGTATATACATAGGACAGAATCACTATATTAAGTGGAAAAATAGAAAATGATTTTTCTTGCTATATATGGAGTTGGACTTATTATTTTTGTTTGTTAATATTTATTCATTAATAAATTGAATTAATGAATTAATATTTGAAAAGCGTATGAGGATCAAGTGTCATCCACTACGAGTTTAAAATATGTATTTGAACTTTAGTGGATGAATAAACAGTATTTCATGAACGATTGAAAATTTGAACCTATATATATATATATATATATATCAATGTTATTTAATTAAGATATCGGGTCCTGGTGCCAGAGTGAATACCCACCGTGTAAAAAGTCCGATACATATTGAATCTGTCGATGCTGAAAGTCCTCCTATTGGCGTGGTGTGGAAGTTTAGAAAGAGGAGACTAACATATGTGTTGTATCGTATCCCTGCGGTCGATAGTACAGTTTGGGACACTGAATGATTAGCCATTTTTATAAAAATAACTAAATTTATTGATCTATTGATATATCATTGTTTATTGATATCAAGAAATATTATAAGCCGAAGGAGCAGCCGAATTTAATCATCATTCTAAATTCTTAAGATAAGTAATTATCACTTAATTATATGTGATCCGATGGAACTGCTCACGTCAGGCCTTGCCTGGGTCAAATGGATATCTTGGACTAAACTTCTTTCCAAGACTCCAAAGAGTTCTGACATTAGCTTCGCTAATATAATTTTAATAGCAGCCTAACAACTAACTCTAACACTTACTTTGCAAGAATTTAATTGGCACTCAAATTAGTATAAAATCAAGTTCTCTCTACGGAAAGCGGTTTTGAACTCAAACAACAGTTAAGAAATATTTTTCCCCGAGAGGGTTAGTAAAAGGGGAGAATAGGACCCCTCACAGTCGTCCTTGTCACTTGACCAGGGTTCAAAATTACGAAGTATGTCGCCAAAAACCCCAGTGTTGTTTTATAGTGCGACTTTTTCAAACACTCCCTCCCTCAATGTTCAGATTCAATATTTGCACGTTAGCGTGTTTTGGAAGCTTGGATAGAGGGATTTGTTTTGGGTGTAGAATTCATCATTTGGACATGGTTCAAAATGTACGATTCGTCACCATTATTTCTCATGCAGCTTCAAATTGCGAGGCTGATGGGAATGAAATCTAATCAATGTCAACGAATGTTTTGGATACTATAATGCTTTATGTTCGAACAAAATAGCATTTTTACAAGTGGTTCATAAGAAATGATTTAGTTTTTTATTAAAAAAACTAGCTGGTATATCCGTTCTTCGCACGGGTGAATTCAAAATTAAAAAATAAGACTGAAAGATAAGGAGTGTTTAATGAGTTAATTTTACGGGGAAATTTTAAATTAAACAAAAGAAGCTTTTGCGTATCTCCCGCCAAATAAAAAGTCATGTTTGCTTAATTTAAGTCTTTTAGACATAACAGCTGATGAAAAGATTTTTAAAATTTATAACGCCCGTAAATGTGTAATACGTTAATATTAAATTCTATATACAATATTGAATTAATTTAACAATCTCTATATACAAAATTCAATTTACTGAACAATCTCTATATACAATATTGAATTTACTGAACTATCTCTCTATATACGATAGTCAGTTCAAAACAGGTCTAAAAAACAGTAGGGTGAAACGAATCTGCAAGCGGGGGAGAGGGATGCGTGATATTTGACACTGTCGATGGGGTGAGGACTGGATGAAAGGAAGCCGCTGCAAGTAAGGGGTGAGAGAGATGCATGACCTTTGACACTGTCGATTGAAATAAATTATCCCTATTTGAAACGGATATTGTTCACCATTTCATTGGTTTTAATTTTATTTTCGCGGAATCCTAATTTTTTTTTCTATAATAAAAGTAGCTAAGTTATTTCTTATAACATTAGCTATCTGCCAGTGAAAGTTTCGTCAAAATTGGTCCAGCCGTTTCAGAAATTAGCCGAAACAAACAGACAGACAGACAAAAATTTTAAAAATTGATTTTTTCATATAAATATCTTATATACTTTTAAATGCATTTAGTAAAAAGCTGTTAATTTCAAATTACAAACAGACACTTCATTTTTATTTATATGTATAGATATACCAAATTTATATTTAGTCCAAAACTGAAATTTGATTGAGATAGCGTAGCGCGAGAGACCTCAGGTCTTTACAATTAATTTGCTGGGAATTATAAAATAGTAAGGACTTATAGGGTCAAGAATTTAACGAAAAAGAAAGAGAAACGTTATTGCTTTAGTAGCTGTACTTTGACATCCTCAATCAGAAATTGCATCTTTTACAGTGGTTTGGAAGGAATTTTTGTACGATTAGGTTTGATTTGTGGTCCCATACATTATTGTCAAAATTTGTAAAGAATTTTCTTGTTCATACATTGGTCATATTTCAAGACCTTTCTTCGATCAAATACTTAATGAAACGCATGGAAATGCTTTAAGATTATTTCTGTTTATATAAAAGTTTTGGTCTAAATGTTATTGAGAACAACATACTCTTTTTATTATTATTCTTTTGACTTCTAAGATTCTGGTTGGCAAGAAAATGCTTATTCAAGTTATTTATGGATTTTTTTTTTAAAGAAAAAGGGTTTCGATTTCATCAACTTAGTAAAACTTTTTGTGATATCTGGTATGTTTTTTAAAAACGAAAGCCAAATGGATATTGTTTGCACAAATATTTTTTTCTAAAACTTTTGTTTTGAATTCCTTTTGAATAAATTTCTAGATATGGATTTCTCTTCCATTATTGATCAGATTTCTTTTCTTTTTCAGCAGATAAGAGATTATTTGTGAATTCTAAGTTTCCGAAGTCATATCGATTCATCGAATGTTTCTGAAGGTTTTCAATCTGGATCGGCTGTTTTTCTTCTTTCATTATTTATCGATGGTGCACTTGATTGTTTCGAATTAATTTCTTCTTTATCATTTGCATATAAATTAAACATCTACAACAGCAATTCAGTTCGGGAAGCTGGTTATTTAATTTAAAGCCGTTATTGGGTGAAGTCATTTCCTTGGGCTATAAAAATTTAATTTATTGAATTCCTGCCTTTGTTTTTATATTAATGTATTATATCTAGATCGGTGCTTCTCAAACTTTCAGTGGTAGCGACCTATTATTCAACCATATAATTTTTCTCTCACCCTCTTTCATACAATAACATACATAATACTATACTTTGACGCTAAAGCTACATTAAGACTTTAACCTCTTAAGTGCCACCAGCGTGGATAAACGTCTCACTCAGCCGAAATGTTTATTTCCCTTCGACGTACATATACGTCTTTCTGACGTACGATCTTTTCTGTGCACTGCTAGCCATAAAATAATTCTGAATGCTTTGGAATGCAATAAAAGGACTTTGACAGTGTTTGCGAAGGATTTACTCATTTCAGAGGATTTGTCTATTCATACCTTTTCTCCCCCTTCTCCCATATATACCACATATGCGTACCTACGTGGAAATGGTGTTATTAGCGAACGAATCGCGTAACATTTAATCGGCAGTTAAGAAATGAATTATAAACCATACAAAAAAAATTGTTAGGGTAAGTGTTAATTTTTGTAAATAATATTATGTATGACAAGCCCTTGAGTCACTGGTAATTATTAACCTTGTTCTTAACTTATTATTTTTAAATTAATTATAACATACTTTGCGCAGTACTGATACATTTATAAGTGTAATTAAATATTTTATTTTTTATTATGTCAGAATATATTTCTTTTCTTACTTTCATTAAAATGATATTTTTTAAAAATAATCTTTTGTTTTCGTCTTTTCAATATGCTCGTGTCTTCCTCGTTGAGATATTACACCCACCCTTGGGGACGCGCTCCACAGTTTGAGAAACGCTCATCTAGGTATTTTCTTTCACAGCATCTTAGAAAACAATCTTCCTAAATATTTCTATGTGAGTCAGTGAGAATGGGAATTTATTAACATCGCAACTATCGTACCATTTTAAAACAATACAAGAGGTATTGGTGGAGAACTTTGTTATTTTGAATCTTTGTCAAATGAAGAGAAACACAAATATGTATAGGCACCTCTGTCTCCAAATTACTACACCACACCGAGGAGAGGATTGAGCTTTAGCAGCTATATATACAACATAACAGCATACAATATTTCGATACAAAGTTTTGAAAAATATAATTTTTTGCAGCCAATGGAGAATGTCTATTAAATACGCATACATAATACACATGTTTATAAGAATGTATTGATTGATTTCAATACATTTGTATTGACTAAAAGATCAGTAGTGACTAATATTGAAATAAATGTGTAGACGGGCGTTAACATACGCTATTTTATTTTGATTTGAACAGTGGTCAGGGACGAAATTTTATTTGATAAACAATATATCACCTTAATGACTAATTGTATGTATAAAATATTTTATGATCGGTTTTTTGTCTAAGAAACATTTACATAGGTTTAGTTTTAGTGCTATTACTTTACTGTTAAACTACCCAATAACCACCCGCTTTGTTTATTGTTGTTGTTTCTAATGAAACTTGTCTGACGTAGTCAGATCGATGCTCACAAAATTCACCGTGGCAAGGGCTAGATGTACGCCTGTCGTTGGTCTTATCCTTGAGCACCATACAGGTGACAGTACGATTTAGCTCAGAGAAATTCCCGAAGGTACGATAGATCTTCATGATAGAGGGCGCCACCAGGTATCTCCACCTCCAAAATTTAAGCATGGAACTGAAGGGAATGCCCAAAGGAACCGAGCTCACCCGAGAAGGGCTTAGAGCTACAAACCGATCCCTCGGGAAAAACCACTCACACTTCTAGACATTATTAAAAAAAATTAATGTTTACATTTTATAAACATTAGAAGACAGTAAAATGACAAAATAGAAATTTAAATGAAACTGCACTATATGCATACATGTGCATGGACGTAATACATTCATACGAAGCAAATATAATAAAAATAATAATAACATAAGGAGTATAAGGGAAGGTAAAAAAAGAATATACATGTTCCAACTTTTTACAAATTCAAAAAAAAAAATTAACCAAACAGACAAAAAAAAAAAAAGAAAAATAAAGACAAGATTAAAAGATTATTAAAAATAAAAGATAATTAATAATAATATAATTAAAAATAAAATGATTTTTTTTTAAATCACATTTTTAGTTGGCGTCAACACTTCCTGTTAATATTTTTTCCCCTTAATTGGAACTTCAGTTTAAAAAAAAACAACACCGGAAACAGGATTATTTTTTTCGAGACCACCTGGGTAAAATAAACAAGAGAAAGAAGAGGGGGGGGGGAGATAAATTATTGAATTTTACTTAAGATATCATTTTTGCTAAAGGAGAAAAAAATACAAGAAATTAACCATAAAGTATACTCAAAATGTACAAAAAAAAAAAACAAAAAACCCCGAGATTAAGTGCGTAACTTGTAAAAAGAGTGTTGTTGACAACAACTGTTTTGATGACGTAATTCCATGCCCCTCCTATATCCATGGGGCCAGTTTTGTCTTAACCGAAGAAGCCAAATAGGAGTACTGCGTCATTGAGTGAACACATGCAATGAGGTTAATTCATGTGACGTCATAGTCACATGATAGTGAAAGCCACGTGATTCTACCAATCAATTCAAAAATTCATGTGACGTCATAGTCACACGATAAAAACTATCTTGTGTTTCCAACTAATCAGTTCACGCTCTCCGGTGTTGCCAAGTTTTGCTCTTTGCAGAAACTTTCTCTTAAAAAGTACATATATATACAAAATGCATTTTATTTAAAAGTATCAGCATAAAATACGACTATTTTTTTAATTTAAAAAATCTTTTTGAAGAATTTTTTCCCCCTAATATTTAAACATCTTTACCCAAATATGTAATTTGAAATTTTATCCGAGTTTTACAAATAGAACAAGTACAATTAGTTTAATGTTGTTTTGAATTCAATGGAAAACACTTGTTTTTTTATCATGTGACTTCATGAATTAAGCCCATTGCATTCTGCCGGAAAAATTTCATAACAGTATCAAGTTTCTTGTGAAACTTAAGAAATCAGCCACGAAAACATTTGAAATATTAACCAAGGCTTATGGAGATGATACTTTGTCTCGTACAAACGTGTTTGAATGGCATAAGTGGCTTTCAGGGGAAAGGGACAGTGTAGAAGATAGTGAACGTGTTGGTATGTGTGCCCAAGGTCAGCGATTTCACACCAAAACATTGCCAAACTTCATGATATGTTTGAGTTCCACCTCACATTAGTGATCAGATTGTTAATCAGCAATACTACATTAAAGTACTAAAAAGACTGTGAACAAATTAGGGGGGAAAAGGATAGAATTAGGGAGTGATAGATGACTGATGCACTAAGACTATACACTTGCACACATGGCTCTATCTTTCAAGCAGTTTCTGACCAGCAAAAACATTTCTTTACTTCTTTATTGGGGTATCCTCCTTATTCACTTGATTTGGCCTCATGTGACTTTTCTTTATTTTCTACAATTAAATCTTGCATAAAGAAACCCATTTTACCTCATTTGAAGAGGTTCAGGAAAAATCTCCTGAAGAGACTTTCAAAAACCTCGTTCCAGAACTGTTACCAGCAATGTGACAGCACTAAATGCAGAAGTGTGGGAATGCTGAAGGGAGCTACTTTGAAGGTGATAATATCACGGAGAACTGATTCTGCACGTACAATGATCTATCGGACCAGTTTCGTTTATTTTTTGTGTCAAACCTCGTATATGTTATTATCATGTATTTTACTTGCATTTTTTTTTTTGTTTTACATATAGGTTCTATTCTTCTTTATTTCTTTAAAGAACACTTAAGGATAAATATGTGTATACTGTAAATAACTTAATATGAGAAAACTATGTAACTCTTGTTAAACAAGTTCTGTTGAAACTTGTCTGTAGACCTCTGTAAAAAGCAATATTTTTGCTCAAAATAGGTCGAGTGTGGGGGCGTTTGTTTCCTTCTGGCAGGTTTGCAGCTCTAAGACCTTTTGGATACATTTGGTTCCCTTAAGCATTCCGTCAGTTCTATTTTGAAAAGAATTGTGCTTTGCGAAATACCTTTTATTCAGATGTTTTCTGTTTAAAAAGTTTAAAACATGACTTAAGATTTTTAATTTATAAAACTATTAAGCTTTTATTGGCATCTTTTTCTACATTGGTAAGTGAAATGTTATAATATATTTTGAAATTTTGGAATTTTTTTAATAAAAAAATGTGTATTTTAGAATTTTTTTAAAAAAATTTTAATGTTAAATTCAGTTTTTTTAACATTGTGGTGAATTTATTTCCTCGTATTCTCTTGTATGTCATTATATGAATAATTTAAATTATATAAAATAATCGTACGTAATTTTTTCTTCCTTTTGTAGACATTTTTAAACATGAAATAAAAACGAATTGATCTGAAAAAAATTGTACAGCATAATAAAATGTGATGTTCATGATACGAATTTTAAAATCATAGAATGTGATTAATGCCGGAATATTGACTTGAAAAAGACTTGAACTGTGTCCTGATCCTTTATGGCCAAACAAGGAGAACTTTAAAAATGATAGCATGATGGATATGTGGTGAAGTTTAAATCTCTAAAATAAGAAACTTTCTCCAGAACTTCAAAAAATGGAGAAAAAACTTTCCAACCTATAATTTTCACTTTCAGAATTATCGTATAAAAAATCTGCAAGATGCTAGTGCGCATCAAAATTTTGAATAAAACTAATGCATATAGCAACATGGCTCAAAACCAGCGATATCGTAACAACCTGCGGCCCACTGAGACTTTTTAAGTGACCCGGTCATGGCCTGTTTCTCTAAGAAATTTACTTATTTAAGAACATTGTATTAAAAATTTGGTTTGAAGTTCTTTATCAAGATATCAAATACCGTAAAATCTGGCTCAAAATTTACGGGTGCGCGTTATACACTGGGTATAAAAACGAGAGCTTTAAAAATAAAAAAAAAAAAAAAAAAGATATGAACTTAAAAAAATTATACTTCAACATGAAATACTTTATGAGCTTAATGGTTAGTAGTTCTAGAAGTATACTATTTTTTTAAAAGCCTTTGATAATACCTCGGGAAAATTACTTCAAAACATAAAAGTATTGCATACCGAGATTTCAAGTTTCTTCGTAAAAAAGGGGTGCGCGTTATACGGCGAATGTACCTCAAAACTAAAAAATGCAGCTTAAAAGTATAGATGCATGTTATACGGTGATGCGTGTTATACGCCGGATTTTACGGTATATCAGTTTTGCTTTTTGCTGTCGGTGTCGTACGGGTAAGAATTGATATTCTTTTACTATTCGGAACGGCTACGATTAGTATTAACACACAACAGTGGAGCTAATTTTTAACTATCTTTCATATCTTGCAAGTGAAAAATATTCGACGAAAATATATCGTTTTAAGACGATTGGGAGGTTGATTGTTTTGTAGAGAAAAACAAACATGGATCAGTAATTGTTTGATTTGTCACGAAATTGCTATATTTAAAAAATACCAATAAACGGGAATCATGCAATGACTCTTTACCTCGAAGATCTCTTTCAAGAAGTGATAAATAGGCTTTCTTTAATAGTCTTTGCAACAGCAACAAAGTGTTTTGTCAGTGGTAATATCGCAACGGAAACAAAGGCATCCTATGTATAGTTTGCTATATTATTAGTAATCATATGAAACGGTTTACTGATGCAGAAATTGTGAAGGAGTGTTTCCTAAATGCTTTTAATTTAGTGTTAGTGACAAAAATAAAAAATAAAAATATAAGAAATAATTAAATAAAGCAAAAGAGAAGTTATAATATTTTGGTCAATTTTCCACATTTTACATTTCCATTGCTTTCTTGGTCTTAAAACATTTCTCCCCCTCTCTTTCCCCATTTATCCCCATGTTGCAGCCCGCGTGAAATAACTAACATATGTATGCAGCCCGAGTGAAATAGCTGACATATGCATGCGGCTCAGCAGAAAAAAAGGTTGAGTACTCCTACACTAAACTGATCGAATTAATGGGGTTCAAATGAGGGGAAAACGCTTTTTTTCTAAAACCTTAGCTTTTAATCATTCCATAAGTTAAGTAGACTGAAAAATCTCTGTATTAGCACGAATCCAACCCAAAGTTGAATATTTTATTGATGTATATCCATTAATTTTCAAAGCAGTTATTAAAAACATTGCCGCTCGAAAATTGCAGTAAATCATAATGCAGACAAGTTATATCAGTTAACACGAAAATCTTCAGTCGCTTCAGTTTTGTGTTAAGCGATTTCACTGTATGTTTCATTTAAAACAACATCTATTAAGTGAGTAAATACTACTAAGTGTAGGGCACTTAGATATATAACTTGTTAAGAATTCATTTCTCTTTTTTTTTCTTTTGATATATTTAAAACCGTTAAATCTTTGTTCTTAACTTCGACACCAATATATAGTGATTGTGCTTGGCTTGTTATCTAAAGAAGCTTTTAAAGAAGTAATGTAGAAAAAGGAGCAATTAAAAACCCATCTATCAACAGATGGGCTCTTAATTTTCATTTTTCTTTCAAATTAAAACCCTTTTTAAACTTTTATTCTCCTCTTACCATCTCCATTGCTCTTGAAGATACTCCATGTATCAGACGCTTTAAGACATTCTTATGAGAGACGAAAATTCTCCAATCTAAAGTTCTTTGCAAATTACCAGGAATATTATACAAAATTAAGAATGGCATACAGATACAGAAATCATTTTTTACCTGCTAAAATTTTACTAAAAAATGGATTGACTATATTTTGCGTATTGTTTTATAAATGTGGCAAAATTTCTTTGCATATTTAAGAAATAATTTTTTTAAAAAATGGTACTTAAACTAAGTATGTTTTATGAGATCTCAAAAATATAATGCGACCCAGTTAACTTTAAGAGAAATAAACGTTTGAACTACGAATTTACTTTTGTAACTCTATAGAAAGATAAAAAAATCATTATCAAGCACTTAAAAAATCTAAGCTCTATTGGAAAATTTAAAAGGTATATGTCATTAAAAAGAGTCATTTTGGGCATTTCTGGTATCCTTAAAGTAATTAAAAGTCAATATATTGCCCATTCGGTATAGAACCGGTTAGTGACGATGACTACTGTGCCGTAGGGCTTGGGTTTGAATCCTGGAGAAGGCATGGATGTTTATAAATGTATAGTACCTTCGCAGCATGGGGCTACTCTAAATAGCTTCGAGCCGCAAATCCTCTCATGAGGTTGGTGGAAGGGAAAGAGAGGTGGGAGGCCTCTGAAACCCACCTGGGTGTCTCCTTCAAACTTGGGATGGGACCCATCAAAATCGTATTGTTATCTGCATTTTGCTCAAAGTTAAGGCTAACGACAGGCGTAAAAATTCAGCCCTAGTCTATGAATTTCCGTGGGCTCGATCTGATGTGTTACTGTCGAACAATGGCATAAGTAACAACAACAACAAAAATCAATACTTCTTGAGGACTTTTTAGCATATTAAATTCTATATTAAATTATCATATTTTCTTGTAATTAAAAGTATGATCGTAAAAAATATTTGAAATTACAAAAAAAAAAAAAAAAAAAATGCCATTAAGAAAACTAAATTACATTTAACTAGATATCGGTGATTCCGAGTTATTTCTGAAAGTAAAAACCTATTTAAATAATAAATGTTCATAAAAAAAATTTGAATAAGAAATGGAAAATAAAATCACTGAAGTATTCTTATTAAAAAAATCTGAATTTCTTAAATCCATTCAGTCATAATTAAAAAGGGAAGTTTAGACTAATATTCATGTAATTAATACTCACTACGAATAAACTATGTAACTAAATATAAAAGCAAACGTACAAATGCTTGGACGATTTTAAACCTTCACCAGAAAAATTTTGACTTGTGATTTGAAATGGATTGATTTTAAATTTCATGAATGATAACGATTGCCAATTTTTTCGCTGAAAAAGTTTCCTTACCATTTAAGTCTTTAATGACGGAAGAAAAGTCACTTTTGAAGCTCCCCTAAATGTTTAAAAAATTGCGAAGTGTAAAGGAAAGATATAGAAGTAATTCCATCATTATAGACAGCCTTCTTCTATTACTCCATACTGAAACCCAAATACTGAAACTAGAACGCATTATCGTAACTTAGGGAAGAAGGTAGTTTCAAAAACTTCTATTGCAGTTGGGGATTTTTCTTCTTCTTACCTCTGCGACTACTTTTTCCTTCATTCGTATCAGTTTAAAAATAAATAGTTTTATCACCTTCAAAACATCTCCTCACAATATTAGATCCGTTCAACTCTTGTATTGGATTCCAATTTTTGATTCCGGGCTCTTCGGTCAAAGATTGTTTCTAGTGAAACCTTGCAATTCGTTTTGATACTCTTTTTTCCCCTTTGGATTCATAAAGATTATTATTTTGAAATCGGTTTGAAAAACGGCAGTTCTATTCTAATGGCAATGATACATTCTATTTCTTAGAATTTTTAACTTTAATTTTGTATTATGGTATCCCCCAGAATTAACATAATAAATGGATTTGGTGTTCATTTCTAAATATACTTTTAAATTTATGTAAAGTGGCTTTCATCCCATTCTGTTGCTTTTAGTGTTGCAAATTTTAGTGGGGGAAATACAGCCGATGGCTCCAATTACTTGAACAACAGATTTACAAGTAGACAAGGATGAACAGATGACTACCTAAAGTGATCGACGTATACAAGTTAGTTGTATATATATATATATATATATATATATATAGATCCTGTCTAGCACTTAACTTTTTATTTTTTTCATTACTCCCTACATGGGTATCAAACTAATCACCCATTTATTTCGGAACATATAGCTCAGCCACAAAACATGTCTAATTCCAGATCGTTATATTTAACAGCCCTATATGTCAGCATTAACTCTCAAGTAAAACCTTCATAAAAATCCGCGATACTTACCAGTATCTGTGTTTTAAGTGTTAACCCACTTAAGATTTTACAGTGGTGTGCTTTTTTTTTCTTTTCTTCTGCTCTTTAAGTGTCAGAATATGCTCCAAATCTCATCAAATAGAGATCTTGTTAGTAAAATTCAGCCTGACTTGACTCAAAACATGTCATATATATATATATATATATATATATATATATATATATGTGTGTGTGTGTGTGTGTGTGTGTGTAAGAATAATTAAATTAGATTAAAAATTAAATTCCATGTATAAAACTTAGCTGTTATTTTCCCTTATATCTTCAAGTATTAAATTAATCACCCAATTATTTCTCAGAAACAGATGACCCAACCTCAAAACACTTCTAATCTCAGATCATTTTTTTTTTATAGTCCATATGTCAGCATTAACTTTCTAGTGTAACCTATAACTCTAAGAAGGTACTTCACATCGGGGCTTAAGGGGTAAAATCACTTAGATTAACCTTTGGTGTCGTTTTTCTCTCAGCGACAGAACATGTAGATGGCTCGCTGAATAAAGACCGTTTTTAAACTGAAGATTGGCTCTGACTTGAAACATGTCATATTTCTATAAATATACTAGCTGGTATACCATTCTTAGCCCGGGTGAACTGAAAAATAAAGCAATACAGATTGAAGGGTAAGGAAGTTTTTATTGAGTTAATTTTTTACGTGAATTGCACTAAACCAAAAAGTTTTTATCTCAGTTAAAACAAAAAAAAAAAAAACACGTTTTGTTAAACTCAAGTTTGTAGATCTAATAGCTGATGAAGGTGATAAAATTTATAACTCCCCTGTAACTCTCTTTGAGGGTCGATTTTGAAAGTACCTTCCGTTGATCTCTGCTCAAAAGTGCGTAGTAACACATTGGCTACAAATTTTGTGTAATGAACAATGAAATAATGTAAATAATTTAGTATTCCAGTGTATTACGTTAATATTACTGTCTGTTGTATTTATTTTATGTTAAAATTGTAATATTCGCAAGCAACGCCGTTTCTTAAATTATAATGGGGATTCAATGATAAACAAAGCGAAACGTTGGCGATAGAGTCAAGTTGGCAACTGTCTAGCTACTTTCATAGCTCGAGCTTTATTACAGCTTTGGGAAAGATTAGACTTACGCTTTCACAGCATAATTCATAGTAGGTACTTTTTCTACACTTCCAAAAAATACTGTGGCTGCGGTAGCCAAGTGGTTAAGGTATTGGATCGTGGCTGGCCTTGTCACGAGTTCGAGCCCAGTACCACTAAAGACTCATCGTGTAGGGGAGCGACGCACGTTAACCCTTTATCTACCACATTATGATTAACTGCAGTTTTTTTCACGCAATATATATATATATTTGGATCACTGCATTGAAAATTAAGGGATATACGTAAACAAAATACTCCAATTTGGGAAATTTAATCCTTTAAAGCTAATGAATTAATTCAAGATAATAAAGATTAATTATATATATACACTGTTCACTTAAAATAAAGAGGTAAATTTTTTTCTAAGGTCTTCATTAACATACAAAAAAAAAAAAAATAAGACACTTAAATTTTTGACATAACTATTTTTCGTAATGTAAAAATGATAATCTTTGCAATCCGCTGAAAAAACCGTCAACTGAAAACGCAATTAATGCTATAAAACTATTAGTCTTCCCCGCTAAAATACACATCATAGAACCCGTGCTGCTATATACCTTGGAAGATTTCAAAGAATATTCTTGCTAAGCATTGTCTGGAAATTCGTAAAATTGGTTATTCTATGTTATTTTAAATTAAATGATACTTATAAGTACCGTGAACCCGGCGTTGCACGATCTCTTTCTCTTTCTCTCATGACGCCAGGAATTATATGTGTGTGTTTGTACTCGCGAAACGTGAGTGATTTCAAAAAATTATTTCATTAAATTTCCCTTTTTCGAAATTTTTTTCCACTTATTTTCGATTTAAAACAGGTTTCTTTCCACTCTTTCTAGCCCGGCATAACACGTGGTTTTTTTAATTGTAAAATTATTGTGTGTGTTCCCTGTTCCCCTCCCCCTCACAGATAAGATAAGATATAGCTTCAAATTTCGATGTATGACTTATAAAAAACGATATTGTGTTAGTTAAAAAATTATTAATGTGAAGCAAAAGAAAACATTTGATGTGTGTTAAGAGTAAAACACACAAAAACTTTCATCATTTTTAAGTAATAAGGTTTTAAGAAACCAAAATAATAAAAATAAATTTCTAGATTTTCATGAATAAGTCAATCGTCACATAAAGTAGTTATTAGCTTAAAATGTTCTTAAATTGTATTTGATTCAAAATAATAAACGATGTACTTTTTAATTAACAAATAATTAATTTAGTAATGAAATAATAAAAATAATCCTTTAAAAAAACATTTACCTAGTAATAAAATCCATTTTCTATAACTAATAAATAAATAAAAGAAATTTATGAGGCTATTGAAACGATTGCTTTTTAATGTTGAATAAACATACATGTTACATATAAACAGTATGGGGAAAGCCTAGCTACACCTTGTAGGAACATTGAAAATAAAGGACCCAAGAAGGAAGCTAAGTACAATCGCAAGGTGAAACTTGCAAATAAGTACAGCGTAATGTGTGATATGCAAATGATCCAAGTTTTGTGCCACGCTGCATGCTCATATACACGCTGAGGGTGGCGCTACAATCAGGAAGAGGGTGCTATAAGCCAGCGCAAATTCGAAGATTCATAAACGTGACGATTACCTGCCGATTGTAGGAAGACTGATAAGGAAACATGCCAGGTAAACGTGCTAGAAGACATTTCTCACAGTTAAGCGGTTTGAGGGAGGCATGATCACGGGATGAAAACTGCAGGCTGGTCGACGCACCGTGTTGCTGGCCAGGTGGATCGTTCGGTGTGCCGTTAGAAATTGTTGGGAGAGTGGACACGAGAAGGTACCCCCCGGGAAAACCGGGTCTGGAGCCACCGGGGAGATCATGAGGAGAGAGGATCGAAGGATCGTTCGGCAAGCACTGTGGACCCCCAGTGACTCGCAACAATACGAGCAGACGTAGGCGTAGCAATTGCTCCACAAACAATTTCGACCCCTTTGCAGAAGCAAATTAAATCCACAAGCACCCTTTCCGTGCACTTCCTTTAACCCCGGAAAATGGGAAATTTGCGGTCTACAGGGGTGCCAAGCCAGATTAATGTGGAATGTCACAGATTGGAAAAAAGGTTGGTTTAGTGATGAATCCCGGTTGTTTTGGGGCCGATGATAACCGGTACGGGGTGGAGGCACCCTGGTGAGCGGTACAATTCCCCCACACTGTTCTACGTCACACTGCCCGCACAGCTGGTGTAATGGTCAGGGGCCATAGCTCATGATAGCCGGTCCACTTTAATTGTGATGCGTGGAACCTTAACGGGCCAACGTTACGTTGATGATATTCTTCGACCCCATGTAGGGCCTTCAAATAGTCTCCCAGGGGCAATTTTCCAGCAAGATAATGCTCTTCCGCATACAGCAAGAGTTCCTCAAGAATTCGGCACTTCCGTGGCCGGCCCGCTCTCCCGATTTGTCCCCAGAGCTCTGTGGGATCAGCTAAAACGACAGATGCCATCGTGTTCTGTACATGATTTGGGGGTTGGTTTTTCAGGATTTTGGGCCCATCTTCCTCAGGTCAACATAAGGTGTCTAATCAACTCAATGCCGGACCGTGTGGTGGCATGTATTGCAGCAGGAGGTGGTCCAACGCGCTATTGAAGCTGCCCAGTATTTTGTGTCGTTGAAAACCCTGTATTCGTTTAATTGTCTTGTTTTAGATCAAGTGAATTCCTCATCTGTGTCATTATGTGTATTAAATTTCATTTCAATCCGATTCTTTCTTCTTGGGTAGCTATTTTCAATGTCCCTGAGTGTATATATTTACATGTACTGAAAAAAAACACATTCAAAAAGAAAAAAATAACTATGTGATAAAAACCTTTTGATATTTTATTTTAATTTCACAGTTTTTCATTCCAATGTGTTAAGTAAATTTTCAAACACGTATGGGAAAAAAAAAAAATATTTATAAAAACAAATATTCATTATTTTATTTAGGGAAAAAATTTAAAAAAGGGACGTGCACAACCATGGTGTAAAAAAAAAAGGGAAGGCTTTGCTTCACAAAAAAAAAGATAGATATATTGTCACGGGGTTTTTTCAGATAAAAATTTTTCACTTACTTGACAATTACGTTTTTTTTGGACACTTCTAAAAATCTTTTTAAAATTTTGTTGTGTTATTCTGATGTATGCATGTTATTTAAAGTTTATTAAAAACCATTCAGCTGTTTTTTGCGTGAAAGAGAACAAAATCCCACAAAATTTCAGTTTATAATATTATAATGTTATATATATATATATATATATATATATATATATATATATATATATATATATATATATATATATATATATATTTTTGTTTGTGTCTATGGGGGAAAAATTCTGGAAATTTCTTTTCTTTGGCTCTTTGCCTGCCTTCAACAGGTGTTACTGGCTGCAGCTTGGTTTGTGACTTGTGCTTCTTGTTTGCCTCTTGTTATGTTGGAACGCTATATATTAAATGTTTAATATAAACTGGATTTACTATTTCAATATCATTAAATAAGCAATATCAACGACCTAAAATATGATACACCTAAAAGAAAGCATTACCAATGGCCACGCCCTGTCCTATCGTTACAGTTATTATTCTACCGTTAGAATATTTTTAAAATATTACGCGTAAAAGGCAATACCATGAAGAAGTCATCAGAATTAAATGAATTTTAATGCACAAAGTACTTGTATTAATACAAATAACTGACGAAACTTTCAAAGCAAAAATAATAATAATAATAATAGTAATATTAACTAAAAACAATATTAAGTGTCCAAAAATCAGTATTTTCTGTAGCCATCCCCCCTCGTGTTATACCACGTATGGAGTAAAACAGATTTTGTATGTCTGCTTGTGGAAGAAAATTCCATATTGCTTGTATGCGCAGTAAAATGTCGTCTTTTGTAGCTGCAGGACACGGATAACGAGCAAGCGTCGGGAACCCCCAAAGGTTCAGGGCGACATATCCGTCGAATAAGCGGCCAAGGAAAAGTTCGCGGGGCAACAAAGTCTCGCAGTCTTTTTCAACATGTGGGGGGCATTATCCTGATGAAAGACAGCTCTAGGGATAGCTCTTCTAACACAAAAACCCCGGGGCGGGACGTCGACGTTTTACGAATAACATTGCCTTAGCAGTAGGGCAACGTGCTAAAGGAAGCTGTACCGTCATTCCCCCCACGCACGTGTTGATCGCCGCCCACTGACATCACCTTCCGTCGTCCAAGTTTTTCGAGTTGTTCCCTGCTCGTCGGGCCCCTTTTAAACTCCCTCGCTGTGGAACTGTTCCCTTGCACACATCCCTTTTCTCGATAGGGAAAATCCTCCTACTGAAGGCTGATAATCCTCCCCCGTTCAAACTCCGTAAGTTGTTGGAATTTTTCCCTTTTTTCGTCGTAGACACTTAGGTCTCCCCCAAACGTTCATTCAACAAATAATTATTAACTATTTTCAACGTCTTGCTACAGCCCCCTCTATTTATCGCTTTCAGCATCAGTTCAGAGGGCGCTGGCATTCATCGCTCGGTGGCTCTGAAACTTTACTATTTTCAACATCATATTATATTTGCTAAAGTTTTTTTAATTTGATGATTCCTTCCCCTGTTGCCTTTTTTACAAACAGCAGTGTGTGTATATACATATATAACAGATTACTTACAATAGTGCAAAACGCACTCGTTATAAAGAAACTTAACAACGTTTTAGAAGTGACTCTCTAGAACAGTTCCATCAGCAGGAATTCTGACATATAAAGTTTTTATCTCTTGTCACAGTCAAAGTTCAAACAGATTCTGATCTTCACTGAACTTTTTTCTGATTTCAACCGATCTGTGCTTCAAAGGTCTATATAGCGTCATGAATATTTCTGGATGATAGATGCTAGAGCCTTTTCAATAATTCCTTGGCAATGTCACCACATTTGTATCTTTGATTTGATGAATTCGCTAATCTGGTAACCCTAGAGATCTTTTCTGTGGTTTCAATGTTCTTGTTTTTTAAGTTTACGCTGGCAAGTGAAATTTGCCTGTAAAACTCAATTTTCCCAAAAGGAGAGTATAGTTTGAGGGAAAACAACATACTTAATGTATTTCAGTATTTTTAAAAACATTACGGATATCAATTTTTTCCTTTTTTTAAAATTAAACCTAAATTTTTTTGAAAAATGTTTTTTTTTCCATTACAAAACGAAGGTTTGTTCATATATAAACATGAATTGTTTTCGCGTTTCAAATTTCATATAAATATGTATTCTTTCACCAGTAACAAATTCTTTTAGTTAAATAAAATAATATTATTTCAAAGAACATTACTATTATCTGATCAATTTTTTTACCAACTTTTTTTTCCCCCGAAAAAATTTTAATGTGCAGTAAAATTTTAAAAATTTATGTACCGTATTTGTACTTAAAATAGTTTCATACAAAATATAAAAAAAGAGGGATGCCAAAAACATTATTTTAAATTATTTACATATCCAATGCAAATTTTGTAATAGATGATATTCTAAATGTTTTAGTGATAAGAGTATATATATGATTATTTGTGTAAAAAACCAGATAGATAATCTCTTTGGTATAAACATTCGCATTATACAACAGCTTATTTTCGAAAAAAATTATATCGCGATGGATTCGCAGAAATCGATTATCCAGGCGTAGGAGTAGAAATCTAATGCAATATTCAGTTGTATGTGGGATTTTAGGTTTTTGCTTGATAGTGACGAAATACAGAAAATGTTTATCGCTTGAGAAAATTCTGACTAGTAAAATTTTTCCCAAAACTAAACCTTCCCGGGTTTTTTAAACTAATATAAAAAGTGGAAAGTTTATACATATGTTTTTACTTGGGTCACTATGCATGTTTGATTTCAATGGAAATGAACCTGATTTTTAAAATATGTGTAATTAAAAGGAAAATTGAATAGAATTGGAATAGATTTCGTATTAGTTTTAAGACCTTCAGACTAATTTTGACTTTTCTTAGTGTCATATTTTGAATTTATACTTTTAAAATCATTATTTCTATTACATGTAAGCTTTTTGTACATCTCTAAATTTTCAAAAGAGATAAAAATGTTTAATTCATTAAATTTCAGTATTTTTTTTTCAATTTCTAATATTAGTTTACACTCTCCTATATATATTTATATACCTTGTTCAAATTTTTAATTGTTAGTAATATACTTTCTATTCATCCACTCAATTTCTAATGCATTTTTTAAAACTTGTAGTGGATGGCACTGGTTGTTAATACAGCTTTTTTAATTATTCATTCATTCGTTTCACTTAATTAGTGAATAATTAGTAACAAACACACAAAAATAATAGTCCAACACCATACATAAAAAGGAAAATCGTTCTTTGTAGCGCAATGGATAGCTCGTTGGACTTCTAATCCAAAGCGCATGGGTTCTAATTCTATTTGGGATGGCCTAATTTCTGAAAATGTGATTTATGAATTAATAAATAGTAACAAACAAAAATAATAGTCCAACACCATACACTGAAAAGAAAATAGAAAATCGCTTTCCATTTTGCGACTTAATATTGTAATTCTGTCATATGTATATACATATTTATATTATTTGTAATTATTTAATAAAAAGTAACTAAAATAAAAGTTTAGTGACCTAAGTAGGAACTGACTTAATTTTTTTTTATATATTACTTGTTTGCATGATAAATTGTAATGTTTCATTTATTTCATTTCTTTGAGATTACTTACACTAATTAAAAAAGTGAAAAAACTCTACTTTAACTTATTAAAATGTAATGTATTAAGTGTAAGGAATAATAATTTTTATAATTTAAATACATTTTTATCAATATGAATAATGTTTAAGTACTACAATAAACAGCCTGCAAATAGTACACATTTTTAAAAATTACTTATTCAAAGCCCCTGTTTAATGTTTTGGGTTTTTAACTAACTTAAAAATCAAAGTTTGGGCTAATATTTACCAAATTGTTTGAATATGAACTTTTGTTGTATTTCGAAAATGAAATTGACAGTTTTTTATGATAATAATTTAAAACGAAAATGAAACTCCAAGCTGTCTGAATTGGAAGTGTATTATAAATTGAATTTAAAAAAATATTATTTGCGTAAATATTAACGGCAATTAAATTAGTCTGGATAAAACCAAACGAAAACATATAAATACACGAATAATTTTTTTTTTCTTTCAAACTTTATTATTTCTCCTTCATTTTATTTTTAAAGTCATGTATACCTTTTTTTTTAAATTTATGATTTTTAATTTGGATTTTAAGTTCTCCTTTTTCATTATAGAAATAAATAATTTGTCCATGGTTAAAAAAAAAAAAATAATAATAATAGTAGCGTAACCATTTTGTTGAAAAGCTGAAAGATTTGCAAGATTTTTTTTTCCTAGCAACATTTTTCTGAGAAGGCTTTGATTTAAGAAAAAAAGTATTCATTTTGGTAACAAATTTTATAATTTATGGTAATTGAGGTAAATTTGAGGGTCATATACGTAAAACAAAATATATATTTCCTGACTTTATTTAATTTTTTAGTGTTTAAAGTATACGATGCATAAACACCAATATTTTTTTAAGAAATGAATGTTCTTTCTTACGTATAATATTATAATTTTTTTCTCCATAAATTAACTTGTCGTTTATTCTTCGACATTTTGAAAGCAATGCTTTTTTTTCCTCTAGAACAAACTTTTTTTGCTTCTAATGTGAATTTAATTTTTCGAGAAGAATTTTTTAAGTATGCAAAATTGAAAATTATCTAACTGAGCTTTACATTCCAAGCTTATTGCATGGATTTATGAAATTTATTTTACTAAATATTTGTAAGTTATTTATTTGTTTTACTGAATGTTATTTTATACATTTTTATTGTTTTATGTTGTTTTTATTTTAATAAATTTTATGAACCCACCCCAATTCCACAAACTTCTATTATGACAAAATACTTATTTATTCTTTATTTACATTCCCACAAGATTTATTTAATAAAATATTTTTACCGTTTAAATTAAATAAAAGTCCCTTTTTTTTAAAATTTTGTTTTAAATTTAAAAAATTGGGTAAAATATTATTATAAATTTTCGAAATGATTTATAAAATTTGCAGAAAAAAATTCTACTTTTTATAAATTTTGCCTTTTTTAAAAGTCTTAATATCAGTTTTAGGAGGAACGACTTAAGGATAAAAACTGGGCCCGGACCCGGCCCTCACCAGAATCTGGGCTATTCTCTTTTTCACCCACCTTAATGATATCATGATTTAAATAATTTTAACGGTCAAATGTTTTTTTGTACTATTATTCAAAAAAAGGGGGAATTTTACAAAATGGCAACTGGCACGTGATACCTGTGGTCTATTTTTTGGGCCGGCCTTTCACCATCATTATTCATTTATTAAAAAGACGGTATTCAGTAGCGGTCATGGTTGTGAGTCGTAAAATTTGTATGCTTTGGGTTTTTGGTTATTGTTCGTAAAAGTATTTTGTGTGTGTTTAAAACGTATTTGTGTACTTTATTTTTTATGGTTTATAATGGGAAAACATTTGGGAAAGGGGCCCCAGGGTCTCAAAAATTTAAAAAACCCTGGTTTTAGGAATCCCGGGGTTTTTTAATATTCATCGATGTTTTTAAGCAACTTTAAGAATTTTTTTAATTTTTTAGTTCATTGAAGCAAAATGGTTGCTATTGTGTTAGGGGAAGTACAAACAACATGGCAATACGTTGAAAGCCCCCAATTTTGTTCTTTAAAATCATTTGTGTGGGGCAGAACTTGGGGGCCCCTAAGTTTCCCTTAAAAATTTTAAAAATTCGAAAAAAAGGAAGAAGTGATGAAAAAAATACGGTTAAAAAGAAAGGGCTAAGAAAGGAGTGATTTTTTTGGAAAATGTTTTTGTTAAAAATTTCCCCGGTAGGGGGTACATTGGGCGTTCCCCCAGTGTGACGGTGAGTTGTAAAAGGGGACGTAAAGATTTATGGAAAAACTTTAAAGTTTGAAAATATTATAATAAATACCGATTTTTTTACAGTTTTATTGAAATCGGATGTCTCGATTAAATATATAAAACATTTATTTTAAACACATTTAATTAAATTACAATCTAAAATTATAATGTAAAAATTTTTTCATTGATGTGGGGTTGATTTTTCCAAGCATTTCACTCGAAAGTTTTAGAATGTGGGGGAAATTTTTTAAAATATTGGAAGAAAACAACAACTCCCCAAAAATGTTTGGTTTCCCGAAAGGAAATTGGGGGTTTTGTTTTTTTTACCAACTAGGAACTTTAAAATTAATTAAGTTTAAGATTATTGGGAAAATTTGTTTTTTCCCCACCCACTCATATATCTTTTTTTAAAGAAACTTTTGGATCTTTTGTAACCTGTTAATAATGACCATTTATGGTGATTTAAAAATATTGTAATGAGAATGGTAAAAGATGGACAATAGTACGACTTGAGCACGAGCTGGCCCGCGGCTTACCAGCTCGGCGAGGGGGATGCCAATTTCGCTCGCGAAAACCTCTCGTTGTTTTATGTATTAACTGTTTGATATGATTGTAACTGTGATATATTTGAATGTTGATGAGTTGGAATTGAAAACCCCGAACTTAAAGACGATTTGTACTTTAACCGACGTAAAATTCTTTTTATTGCAGTATTACAATATCCATTTTGTATAGGACTATTTAGTGTTTGTTTTGATGATTTTCAAAGTGATAAAAAAAGTTAATCTTTTCATATATTCTTTTTTTACAATATCCTGAAAGACAAAATTTTTACCAATGTTTAATAATTATTTAGAATTAAATGTTTAATTACTTATTTTTTTTTATACTTAAAATAACGAAGAAACTGTAAAAGTTTATTAACAAGAAAAATTGTTTGTAATTTTTTTTTTTTATTTTTTATATTATTTTTTAAAATTTTCCCCTGCTTATATAAATTTCATTAAAAAAATTTTCCCAAACATTTTATAATAAGCCCAAGTAATTTTTTTTACCATTTCATATTTTTTTTGTTGGAATATTTAGAAGGAAAGTTTAATTTTTTTTAAAGACAGTAGATCTTCCAAAAAAATTGGACACAACCTGATACGGATTACGTGCACCCCATTCAATTCAGCCATCTACACTATTAAAATTCGTTGGGAAACAAACGTATGTACGTCTACCTTCTCACAAACCGCACGACCCGAAGTCGCCAAATGTACCAAAAAGGGCGGAAATGATCCGAGAAAAGTTTTACCATTTATATTCCGACATTTTAATTAGTTAAAAAAATATTAATTAAAACCAAAAGATAAAAAGGGGATTTTTTACCGCCAGGGGGAAATTCAAAAATTTGGGAAACCCTTTTTTTTTTCAGACGTTTTTTAAAAGGATCTAATTCCTTTTTTTTGAGACTCAAAAAAAATAACTACAGAATCGGAAAGATATTTATTTCCACTACGAAAAATTTTTTTTACCAAATAATTTTATTTTCCATTTTAGATTTTTTTTAAAAGATCAAAAAGATACGTTTTTTTTAAAAAAATTTTTAAATCGTTGTGCTTGCATTTCCTTTGGCGCTAAAAAAAAATATTTTACACCAAAAAAATTCATGCTTTTTCTTTTTGAAGCAGTGATTTAAAAATAAAATGTCAAAACTGTTTTTTACGATTTTTCAAAAATATCAAAATTTTATTTAAATATTAATAACTTTTTTTTTTATAAAATAATTCAGAAAATTTTTTTTTCCCTGTGTAGAATGATATTATTTGTAATATGTACAAAAAGAAATAACAATAATTACGGTTTTTTTAAAAAAAAATTTTGTTTTTGTTTTTTTCCCTTTTTTTAGAAATATTTGAAAATTTTTTTTTACATTTTGTTTAAAATTACCGTTGTTTGCAAAAAATATATGAAGTTTGAAGGATTAACTTAAAATGAAGCCCCCAAAAAAATTTTTTCCGTGTATAAAAACGGTATTATCCGTAACTTAGAAAATCGATAAAAACAAAAAAATTTCGGTTTTTTTAAATTGTGTTTTCGGGTTTTTTTCCTTTTTTTGAAAATATTTCAGATTTTTTTTTTAAAAATTTTTTTTTTCTCGAGCAACGTCGGCTAAGAGGAGGAGGTGCGGGTGGGGTGGAAGTCATTTTGAAAAAAAATATTAAAAGGTGATTTTTTGAAGGAAAGGGAAAAATTTTTAAAAATAAGAAAACCCGTGCAACGCTGGGGAATTAGTTTAAAATAATAATAACAGCTGTTTTCATAACTTCCAGAACCTTGTCCGCTCAACTAAAGGTCTTTTCAATTTTCCCTTGAACTGAACGCAACATAACGGAATAATTGCAGAAACCTCACAACGATTGAATTCGGCCTGTTGAAGGGGGGGTAAATGATGCACATTTAAATAACCTCAAAACAGAAGTCGACCGAAGAGGTTGGCTGAAGAAAGGGGGAACAACTTTCCCCAAACCCGGACCAATCACTCTGTCTTTACCAAAGTAATATTTAAAAAGTTTTTCTGGATTGGAATAGTATGGAGATTGCCATTTAGCGAAACTTATTACAGGTATAACACCGTTTTATTTAATGGGGGAAATAATTTAAAAATTTTTTTTTAAAAAATATCCGACTTCCTTGTGAGCCTTTTCTATAAGCAAAACGCAAAACTTC
Organism: Trichonephila inaurata madagascariensis; assembly: GCA_019973955.1. Taxonomy (NCBI): domain Eukaryota; kingdom Metazoa; phylum Arthropoda; class Arachnida; order Araneae; family Nephilidae; genus Trichonephila; species Trichonephila inaurata. The sequence goes on along the minus strand of BMAV01006633.1, from coordinate 317 downwards.
ATTATGATCATTTTTCCTTTTTTTCTATCTTAAAGTTTAAGGGGGAGGGATTTTATGGGTGAGTTTTGTTATCGGATAAAATCACCAATATCCGTTTCTGACGACAACTCGGGAAAAGGGAACCAAATCTATTCTCTATAACCCAGTACTTCTCAAACTTTTCAATACTTTTTGACCCCAAAATCAAATCATAATTTTCATCGCGCCATGATTTATTGAATTGATAAAATTATTTTTGAAATAAAGAACAACACGAATTAAACCTCTTATGCCGCTGGGGGTATATGGACGTCTCATAAACTTGTGAAATTTTGGAG
>BMAV01006632.1:89143-114659 GCA_019973955.1 Trichonephila inaurata madagascariensis | reverse complement strand
ACCCCAAAATGCGGTCTAAGTTTGGGAGAGATTGTCATTAAAAATCCAAAAAGTTATGTTATTTTTTTGAAAATGGAGGGAGACTTAGTGACTACCTAAAAAGAACATTCTTATATTTGATGACAATAACACCTACAAGTATAGAATCCGAACGAAGGTTTTCCGTTTAAACAATGAAATGCTGGACGAGCTGTGTTTTTTAAAAGCTTATTTGCAGGTACAAAGGCAATGAAGAAATATTTTTTTTTTAAATTTCATTTCGTATAAATTTATTTATATATTTTTTTATTATGAATTAAGTTTTTTTAAAAAATTTGTTTCATTTAAATTAATATTAAATCAATTTTTAATTATATTTTTAGTTTTATAATGCAATTTCAACTATGATAACATGCAAGTATTTTTAGTAAGCAGTACAAACCTAACATCGGTATTGAATAATATAATCCCGAAATCCCGAGTTTGAAAATATAATATGGGAGTGCAAAATCCAAGCGATGTTAAAAAGAATTGAACTTAACACTGTTTTAAATTATTACAAAATTCATTTAAAAAATACCCTGAAACTTGGAAATTGTAGTTTAATTTGGTAAGATTTGGTAGGTAAAGAATTTTACAATTTAGTTGGCAGATGTTTAAGAGAAAGAAAATAAGCGAAAAAAGATTATTTTAACTTTATTAGCACTAAAATTAGGTAAAAATTAGCTCATATATATATATAAGGAATACTAGTTACTTGAATACTTTACAAAAAAAAATACTTAAATCATTTTTTATTGTAATACTATTCTTAAAACAATTTTATGTACATTTTCCATCTAAGTGACACTAAATATCATAAATGTTATCCATTTATACGCTTTTGCAAAATCACGGTTTCGAACGTGGTCGCATACATTAATTTAAGGACGACTTATGTGGACTGCTTCGCTTAATTTTTCTTTTAACTACTATTCTAATAAATGCTTATACTTCGAGAACAGATAAATTTAAAGATGTTGAAATTCTTGATTTCACATAACTGATCTGTAATAGAAAAATGAATTTAAACCATAAGCTATATTAAATATCATCTGTTCCGAAATGATACTGCTATGTTAAATTTTATTGAAATGATATAAATCACATGAGTTTCTGGATAATGTATCTCAAGTTGAATGCAATATCGTAGGCGATTGAATTTGATACTATAATGCTAAATGTTCTTTGTAACATAAATCACATGAATTTCCGTATCATAAAATACAAGTTCAATTTTACTTCAAGTTATTCAACTAAGTTTGAACTGGGTAAAATGTCTGTATTCCAATATAAAAATGTGCTTAATTCATATTAACAGGGAACTAGTTCACATATACCGTAAAATTCAGCGAATAGCACACACCAATGCATAACGCTTACCCTATAATTTCAATATGCATTTTTTAATCTTTTATTATATATATATTCGCCTTAAAACATATCCCCCTTTCTTACGAAATAATCTGAAATGTACGTGTGTAGTGCTTTAATGTTTTGAAGTCATTTAGGGGTATTATTCCAGTTTTTAAAAAATATATTATATATCTAGAACTACTAATTTTGAAGTTATTTAGGTATGCCATTTATTTTTAAGAAAACTGTATTCTGATCTATGAAGAAATCTTTATGCTCATTTCTTTTTAAAAATTTTTAAGCTATTATTTGTATACTCTGAGCATAAAGTACCCAAAAATTTTGTCCTTGTCTTGTGTGTAAAAAGTGCGCGTTATACGCTAGATTTCATGGTAGCTAAAAAATAAGAAAAACCGTTAAAATGGTTTATTTTAGACTTAGGTTTTCTTGAAAACAAATATTAAAAAAAAATTAAAGTTAGAATCTTAGACAACGAATTCACTGAGTTCAAATAAGACATTTCAGGTTTTCTTATGTGAGAGTGTGACATTTAAAATAGCAATTATTAAAATAAAAATGATAACAAGCTGCAGTAAAGATATTTAAGGTATCCGACTACGTTCGGAACATTGATTTTAAGAAAGCGCATAACTGTTAATTTTCAAGATATTTAGTGTCACTTAGATTAGAATACATCTATAAAATTGTTTTAAGGATATTTTAACAAAAAAAACTCTATTTAAAAACAATAATTTGCCAAAAAATTAACTTAGAATAACCTTTTTTCAAAATGTTATCCTTTTATAAAAAATGCTTCTAAAATAATATTTTGTGTGCTTATATAAAGTAATGACTTCTAGAGAGAGTCTAAACTATTATTTCTTTTAAGAAATTACATTAATTTCAGAGTTTCAACCAATTGAAATAATTATCGGTGTTTTTTTCTTAACATTTCTCCCCTCTGTTGTCGTAAAACATGGATAAACCCACTCCTAAGTTATATATTTCAAAAATTCTATTTGCGCCTCTGTACATAGGTCTGGACTATATACAGGCAAAATATTATTATAATAGAAGGTTTTTTCACAAAAGGAGAATATTTTGGATATGGATCATTATATGTTTATTTTTTGTAAAAATATTTTACTTAAATAATTTTTTATGCTAATAATATACTTAAAACAATTTTATATACATTTTCTAATCTAAGTGACACTACATATCATAAATAATTTCCATTTATACTTTTTTGTAAAATCATGGTTCTGAACCTAGTCGGATACCTTAAAAATCATTGTAATTGGTAACATTTTATGATACTTTTAAGTTTTCTAATTTGAAAAGAAAGTTATAGGAAATAATTTCACCATGTTAAAAACTTCGCAAGAATCACATGGAAAAGGAATAGAGGCGCAGGTAAAATGTGGGAGAGAAATTTTCCTATCTTAACGAAAACATTTGTTCGTATACCTGTATTAATTTAAGTTCAAACTTATACATTAGTAATTCATTTATTACAAGCAATTTATTTCATTGCTATAAAATTTAATTGTCTAATAAGTAGAAATTTAATATTTAAAGAATGAGAAATTTCAGTTATAAGAAAATTTAAATAAATATATATTTTTAAAAATAAATACACATTATATTCTGTTATTTTTAACTCATTTTTATTTATTTAATTTTATCATGTAAAACGATAAAATTAATAATTGTTGAACCAAACAGAAAAGACAATGGTAGGCAGGGCTTCTGATGATAAGTTGTTATTATTTGGGGAATCATAAAGACAAACGATTTAAATGGAGAAAAGTAAAATTAAAAATTAAATTTCGGTCTTCTTGCCCACCATCATAATTAAACAAATTATGACTAAAACTAATTCAAATAAATATGCAGAGACATGTCATTTTACGAAACAATGTAGAAAATTTATCTAAAAAAATAATGCTATTTGAAACTAAACCAGGGAAACACGTAGCAATTTTGTTTAAATGTTAGATGTAAATGAATAAAAATTTTAAAGATTAGTGAATTGGAATATTGGTATTAAAAAGCATGTATTAAAGGCAGATTAAAATTATTTTAGTGAAGGGGGATTTTTTCAAAGAAAGTCATTCGTTGAGTCGCTTTCAAAACTGTGCTGAAAGAGGAAATATTTTATTAGTGATTTCTGGCAAAAATCAAAAAGAAAAATTACTCTAATTATACCCTTAATTTATAAAAAAGGAGAAATTATTAAATATAATAGAAGTAATACATAATCTATATATATAATTATTTGTTAAAATGAAAATACTGTAATAAATATTGTGACTGTAATAACACGTATTGCATGCAAAAAACGTAAAATTGCATTTATGTTTTACATTACATTTAATTTAAAATGATATCAAAGTAATTTAATATAACTATAAAATAGATATCGCAGAATTACATTATGAGAGAGTGAATTATTTTAGTTAACTAATTCATTTAATAAAAAATAAGGTTACTTTAAAGTAAGATATTATTATCTAACCTTAAACGATTTTATGTTTAAAGTATAAAATTATTTTACCTTACTAATTTATTTACAGAAAAAAAAGACACATCTTTACTTAAATATTCTCATAATTTTTAATTACATTAAGTTCAATCAACGCCACAAACAAGACATGTTTATCTCTTTTTTCCTCCTCTTTTTTCTGTATATATTTTATATATATATATATATATATATATATATATATATATATATATATAAATAAATAAAGAGATCAATCTAAACAATAACACTGACAAAAAAAAAAAGGAAATACACAATAAAGGGGAAAAAAAAGAGAAACCCCAGTAAAAAATATAAAATGGATCGCGTGCTACGAACTTTACTGCTTAGGCTTTAAATAAAAAAAAAATAAAAGGGGGTTTTTTTTGGCCGCCCCCCCCCTTTTTTTTAAAAAAACCTGAGAAAAAACCTAGGAAATAATGGATAGAAATATCAAAATTACAAGATAGAGGTAACTTACCCAAAATTGCACTTTAAAAAGCAAAGCCCGCTAAATCGAGTGGAAACATTCAATTTGTTGCCAGATTCTATGCCCTAAACAATTTAAATCAAAAGAATGGCGAAAAGAGCACTTAACAAAAATTAAAAAAAGGAAATAAAAATTTAAAAATGTTGTATTTAGCATAACTATAAATTACCAGGTAAATATGAAAAAATAATAGTAAGTAATTTCTAATCTAATATTAGACTATGGAGATAATAACAAAATATTTTTTATATTAATATTATCAATCTCATAATTTTTAAACCTAACTATTTTGAATAGCTTTTTTATAACTTTTTTAAAAAAATAAATTGGGTATTTTGATTTAAGAATATTTAGTAAAATGTGTATAGTTATTTATGATGTCTGATTTTTTTGACACAAGAAATTTATTACGTTGTATATAATTAATAACAATATTTCTGAATATAGAAACATGTACATTACTCTCCCAATGAGGAACTTTTATAATTTTGAAATTAAATTCTTCTCTTTTATCATAAATATTAGAAACTATTACATTTTCATATAATTTGACATGTATGTCAAGAAAATTTGCTTGTTATTATTTGTCTGTATTAAATTAAGATATTGTGGATAAAAATTAATGTTAGGTATAAAATTGGCTTGTTTGCCAAAGATGATTATATCATCTATATAACGATAAATATAAAATTTAGAATTATTAATGTAACTACTTTCAAATTAATGTAAGTATAAATTGGCAAGACAGTTGCTCGCAGGGCCACCTTGTGGCAATCCTTTAATCTGCTGATAATAGTTACCTTTATGACATACATAGTTCTCTTTAAGTACAAACCTAAGTAGTGAACCAAATCTATCATAATTAACATTATTAAATAAATTGTCTTTATGTAAATTTACAAGTATATTAATCAAATCATCAATATTAATAGAGTTAAAGAGATCTTCAAAATCTAAACTATAGACTGAATAAATTTTTTTATCTTTCATTTTTCAACAAGTGATTTGCTATTTTTAAGAATGGCTGAGGATTTAAGGTTATTTATTGTTTCATGCAATATTTCATGGATAATTTTGCCTGTTTTGCTGATATATGTATTAAAACCATTTGTAACTGTCCTAAATTTAACTGGGTCTTTATGAAATTTGGGAGTTAAAAATATATGTGGAAATTTAAAATTATTATTAATTTGAATTTTTAACTTTTTATGAAAAGCCAAGATACGTTTATTTATTTCTCTATCAGAAAAGAAGACTTAATAAAGCTGTATTATTATCGAAATAATTGTTGATCAATAAATTATAATAGTATTTACATATGAAGGCAAAATTTCCTGGCACTTTATCAACATAAACTATAATAAATTTATTTTGTAAATTTTTAATCTGACTTTTAATATTATTAAAAAAGATTTTATTATCTGTACCATAGTTATATTTATTAAGCTGCTTTGTAATTTTATCTTTGATATCTTTTTTATCTTTATATATATATATTATATATATATATATATATATATATATATATATATATATATATACATGTGTGTGTTATTACAGTTACATTTTCATAATACTTTTTTCCCTTATACAATAAAGAAATATTTAGAAAACAAGTTTTAAATAAATTAAAATCTTCAGTTCACCATTAATGAAAAATACATGTGTAAGAAAAAGTTTTCTAAATGTAATTCATAAACTTTTAAATTCAGGATTATTATTTTGCATGTATAAATAATTTCTAAACTTATAATAGAGAACAATTTTTACTCTTAAGTTTAATCCATTACAATGAACATACAACCAACATAATCTATTTCTTCCGGAAACATTGCATAGACACTTTTATCTTTTTTTTGCTTATATTGCACAAGTATTCTTTCTTTTTAATTAATACACCTTAATTAACGATAGATTTATTACTTATTTACTCCTTGTTAGTAAGTACTTTTAATGAGTTCTATCACAAGTTCATATATATTATAGTTCTCAAAAAATAATCCTTGGATTATGCACGGTTACATCTAGTATCTGTCTAATTAACTTGCTCTCGGTTGAAGATTTTGTTTTCAGAGTAAAATTGAGATTATATTGAAAATAAAAAAAAAAATAATAATACAATCTTTTTTTTCCCTTTTCATTTTGTATGCGGTAGAAATGTAGTTCTTATTAAAAGATTTTTCTTATAGCTTCATTAATTAATATGTTCGTATTAAAAATTGTTAATAGAATTTTAAATAAAGGTGAATTAGTATTTTCCATGTTTTATGTTAAGCATTTTCTGTGAAGTTGGAACCGTGTAAAGAATTGAAATATCTTGAAACACTGTTGAAACTTGTATACTTAAAGTATAAAGCAATGCTCGGGATATTTATAACTTTAATTTATTTTTTATATTTTTTTCGATATTTTTCTAGTGATGAGTGAAGCGCAAAAATGTATTTTCTCAATAATGTAGTTTAATGTTACCACATTGTGTGTACGCATATTCTTAAATAATATTTGCAACGTTCTCCAAAATAAGGTGAAATAAATAAATATTGACACGCAGCCTACAGCATGAAGATTATTATCTTTACCGTTAAATATAAATCGTGTTTGGACAAAAATTACTTCTGCTCATTAAAAAAAAAGGGGAAGGGGGAATGCACTCTTCAAATAATTTTTTTCAGTTAAGTTTTATACCTGCGATTAAAAAAAGCCTAAGTTAAAAAAAATTCATTTTTGATGAATAGAAAGTACCGTTTAATTTTTTTCACATATGGCTATGTTGAATATAACAGAAATGCACGTAAAGCTCAGTTTTGCCAGATCAAAATAAGATTTTCAAGTAAGAAATGTTTTTATTTATCCTCAGCAAAAGTGATTGAAGATCATTTGAAAAAGAATATATAGTATTAGTTTGTATTTTCATCCTATATGATCATTTAAATAGTTTTTTATTGTTAAATTGTGAAGGTAAAATTCATAATTTTCTGATTACTTATTTGAGAGTGACTAATACATTTTTTAACTATGTATATTTTAATTATAATATTTGCTAAGTTGTTTGACATTATGAAAATTCATGTATGATTTAGGGTGTCATATGGTTTACTTATAGATTTAGTCTGTCTTATAAAGACAGTTCACGTAAACAGTAATGGAATTGATGTAAAGTAATAACAACAAAAATAAGACAAAACACGATAGTTACTGCATCTAATAATAAATTGTGACTTGAGCTAATGACAGATGTCGTAAGATTCGTTGCTGGAAAAATTGAATTGGTTGCAATTTTTGCTATATGTGCCAATTTTATGTTTGCCGAAGGACTTTTCATACTAACTTATTTATTTCAGAAGTTATGACGTTCTTTATCCTTTCCCTTTTTCAAGGTATTAGTAGTTCTTATAAAATCATTTATTATGACTAAATAATGTCTTGAAGTTTTCCTAGAACTGTAAAAAATAGTTGTAAAGAAGCGTATTAAATGAATTTCCCACAAAAAAGCATAAATATAAATTAAACTTAACCAAGGAAAAACAAAATATTAATGAAAACTGTTGTGCAATTTAAATCATATTTCCTTTATTCAAATTCATAACTTTACCCTGTACATTTGAAATTCAACTTAGTTTATGAAAAGAAATGTAATAAATTTTTATTTATAACTTCGTTGGGAAATTTTAAATTTACTTTCAGTGATGATTAGTTACATTAATGTAGAATATATTAAGTGAAGCCTTTAAAGTAAATAATTATTTATCATTTGATAGTTCTAAATGAGTCTATTTCACTTTTAATTAATTTTAATATCAAAATTCGATTATAGAATATTATTCCGATCAGAACCACAGTAATCAATTTCAATTAGCAAAATGTTATCCACTGAACATTATTTCAATAATAACATAAATATATGGTGGTTATTATAACGTAAAATCAAACTATCCATAATTGCCACATCAGCAGAGGTGATTCAGTTGATTTATAAGTATGTGTGTGTAAGACTATATTTTTATTTATTCAGATGTGACGTCAAAAAGTTATTTGTGGGAATCTATACAACCTTCTATCAATTTTCTAAGAACTACAAATCAAGAAATTGTTATAAGATAAAAAGCCACAATAATGAACATACAGCCGCATTATTAAAGTTAATAAAACTTAATCTATTTTCTTGACATAGCTAATATGCTTAAAATACCCCATTTAATAATGTTTATAAGAAATAATTTGTACAAGAGTAATTAGTTTCATGTAATATTCATAAGTAGCTAGTCATAAAAAAATTAAAAAATAAGTGTAATATCTACTAAAAAGGTATACTCCATTTTTTCATTAATTTAAACATAAAAACAATAACATAACTATTGTTATTCAGTAAATATAAATGAAGAGGAATAATAACAATTTATGTTACTTACTTAATAATTACTTATTGAGTATACATATACTATAAACGAGTTAATTTTAATAATATAAATTTTAGCTTTCATTTTTAAATATATTTCTCTAAGGAAAAAAGTGTATAAAAATATTTTGAAATTAATTAAGGAATTAATTTAATACATCGACAAATTTCGACAGCATAATTTATGATTATTAGTGTAACATCATTTACTTAAAATCGTTGGTTTATATTTTTTATAAAGGTAAATTAAAAATCTATACTTAAAAAAATGATGAGACAAGATAAAAAAAAAAAATAAAAACTCTTCAAGTTTTCGTATAAAATTTGTAATGGAAACGATGCTTTTCTTGAACATGTACTATTAATTCAGTCTTCTATCTAATTCCACATGATTAAGAAATCAGTTATTCTGTCTATTTCAAAATCTTAATCAAAACACCTCAAAATCCACTTAAAACAAGCAACTTAATTTAAAATTTAATTAACGTTTTCTTCTGTTCTAGCCGACTAATTTCTACTGAGTAGTATCCACTAAAATAGAACCTTTTTCATGATTTGCATTAGATTAGTTCGCTAGAAAAATCTTTCTGTACTTTTTTTTATTTTTCCTACAGCGTTCACAGCTTTTTATCGAAAATTTAAGAGGTAAAAAAGTTTAACCGATACGGTATCTCATTGCTGTAGAATTTTTACTTTCCAGCAGTAAATAAAGCTTAACAAGCGTTAGGCTTAATTTTTAGAATTTATTTCTTTTATCTCCAGTTTAAAAATTTTAAAAGGTTTCTTCCTTCATGCAGTTATTCGTAGCTGTAATTATTCTCTGGGGAACTTTATAGTGAGCTCTGTTTTTCTTACTTATCATTGTTTCACGTTTAAAGATTTTTCTCAAGGAATTAACCCGTAGTATTTTTATTTTAAAATTAGAACACAATTTCTAGAGAAATATAGAGTAACTAATAAATCAAGAAATACTTGATTACTCTTACATCACACACACACACAGATATATATATGTGCACAGAAATCAGGAAAAATTGAACATTGTTTTTGTTTTATCTTTTATTTCGTAAATAGCAAGCATACACACACACGCACATATATATATATATATATATATATATATTTGAAAGCAATTCAAGTATCGAAATATGACAAAAAATACTCATACAACGAATTATTTTTAATCATGTTATCCATTTTTGTCAGTTAAGAACATCTCTTAGTAATTTAATTAAAATTACTTTCCTTGACGACACATTTTTCTCGAAATTCTCTGTTCGTTTTTCTCGAGTTATCCAGAGAATCCACTCTGAAAAATAATGTCAATGAATGGTGCGAAAAAGGTGGTGATGACATTCTTCGTTAATTAATGAGTCGGAATGTTTATAAAAGATTACTTGATCGTGACAATTTGACACATTTATAGGTATTTTATGACTCAATCTCTTTATCAGATGATATTGAATATAATATGGAAGCACACAATTTCCACCAATAATTATATACCAAAGAATAAAGAAAAAAAATGTGGGAGAGAAAACAGCAATTAAAAAAAAATGTTTGTTTATGAGTGTGTTGCTAAATGTTCAGAATTGAATTTTTGTTTGTATAAATGTAAATTATCGAAGAAAAACCCATTTTGGTACATTATTTCTGTGTGCGTTTTACTTTTTGTCAGACAAAATTTGTGATATTATAACAAAGAACTTCATTTTTATGTGAGTATGTTATTTGATATAAAATGGGAAATATGAATGTTTTCATCTTCTTTGGAGAAAATAAATATTAGATAACAGTCCTAATTTATTCTTTTCTGGAAAAATGGTAGCTTGAAGAATTTTTTTATGACGCTTTCTTATGACAATTTTACTACGCTTCATATACATGAATATTCTAAATTTCTTTTAAAGTAATGCTTTGTTTAGTGATTAACATATTACAAAAGTAACATATTTATTTTTATGTTACAAGTATTTTGAATAAAAATAATATGTATGGAATTTATCAATGAAAATAATTTTCCCGAAAAAAAAAAAGTTTTCTTAGAATATACAAAATATAAAATTTTCGTGAAGCTTAATTTCTTTCTCAATTACGATAAAACTCCCAGCAAATATCTTTCCTTCAACGTTCAAAATTTTTAATGTGATTAAATGTTATCTGAAAAATTAAATTTTATAATAATTTTAAATAAACACTTTCGTATGATTAATAACTTGTTTTAGTGCTTATCATTTACAAATTGAAAAAAAGAAACACATTTCAATTTTAAAATTTTCTTATGAAAATTTTAGATTTTCTATTGAAACTAATGACATATATAACCACTTTAAAGAATAAAACTTCAATAGAAATTCTGAAAAGCAACACTGGTGTAAAGGGTGCGTTATTCTTGTAAATAATACACTAATTGTAAATCTATGTAGAAGAATCATTATTAATTTTATATTCGCGATGAAAAATTCAAATATTGCGATATATATAAATATTTTTATTTAAAATGCTATATAATTCTGTGAAAAAACAAAAAAAAAATGTTTATTAAATAATTTTCAACATACAGTGAGACAAAAATACGAGTAAATATTTTATTCATATTATACACAAATTGTTTTTATAAGTTATTTTGAATCTTGAATTATCAGATCGAGGTTACAATAGTTATTATTATCATCATCATTATTAATTTTACTAACTGAAGATCATTCATGCAAATGAACTGATTCACGTTAAATTTGTGATATTTAAAGTTCTAAATTTATTATGGAAGTTTGGATAGCGGAATTCCTGGACATAGATTGCAATCGGCACTTGACTGTGTATCAAGATTATCATGTATGTAAGTCAGTGTTTCACAAACTGTGGGGCACGCCCCCTAGCGGGCCGTCATAACCCTACAAGGAGGGCTCGAGCATATTGAGAAGTCGAAAGCAAAAGATAATTAAAAAAAATTATTAATTTTCTGAAAGTAAACAAACAAAATTAATTCATGTATCAGTACTGCTCAATGCATGTTATAGTTTATTTATAACAATACTAAATTAAGAACGTTTAATAATTACTAGTAACCCCATGGGATCTTCATATATAAAATTAATTTTTGCATATAAAACTTATCCTGATGATTTGTCCCGTTTATAAGTAATTATTTCAATACCGATTAAAAATTACATGATTCCTTCCCCGAAAACACCGTTTAACACGCAGGCGAGCGTATGCGGTGTATGGGGGAGGGGTATAAATGAATAAATAATCAAATCCTCCGAAATAAGTAAATGCTTCTCAAACATTGTCCAGGTAATTTTATTGCATTCCAAAGCCTTCGGAATTATGTTACGGATAGCTGTCCACAGAAAAGATCGTACTTCAGAAAAACGTATATATACGTCCATGGTAATTAACGTAATGGCTGAGCGAGATGTTTATATACGCTGGCAGCACTTAAGAGATCAAAATCAAATTGTAGGTTTAGTGTCAAAATAAAGTATTGATCAATTTATTACATTGTTATTGTATGGGAGGGGAGCGAGGAAAATTTCGAATGAATATTGGGTCACAAATATTGAAAGTTTGAGAAGCACTGATGTAGGTAATAACTTCCATATTGCTTTGAAGTTAAAATATAATCCATAAATTAAATGTCTCGAATACAAGACGAGAGATAAATGACATCTGCATTAGTGTAAAAATATATTTTTTAAGTACACAATTTCTATTAATTTTACTAATTTTCTATCATCATTTTGAATGTTCTCAACAAAAAGAGTTTCTACGTTTTTGAATAACGCTGACAGATAAAAGAGAATTGTTGTAACAATTAAAAAAGAGAGAAAAATGAAGCGAAACAACAGTGTATATATTAGTCTAAGAAAAATAATGAAAGAAATTAGAGAGTTTACAATCCCCAGATTTTAATTTCTTTTAAAATTTCGAAAAGATTTAATCTTAGAAAATTCATATTTTCCGTATGTATAGTAACTTAATTTTTTTTTATTACTGGAACAAAGTTGCGTTTAAGAAGATTAAGCATGAAAATGGTCAAGTGATAATTCTAAGAAACGCATAGTGCTTTAAAGAAGACCCACTTCTAAAAAAATGCATATTTTGTTAAAATTGTATCATTAACACAACACAAGGAGTGTTTTGGATCTTATAAATACATATTATTTATTGTAAGGTTATCCTTTATTTTTAACTTACACATACAATATAATAATTAAAATAATTTCTTATGTGGAATCAATAAGTTGAATATACTCTTAGCAAAATGCAAAATAATACTTTAAAGTAACGTTCTCCTCGAGTTCAAATCATATTCTTAGCATAATCATCATCATTAACATTCTCATTCTATTATTATACAATTAAATTCATGATAATGACCACCATTATAATATTAGCTTTATATATATATGTATATATATATATTTGAGTAACATTTTCATGCATAAATTACATTTACTTTCAAAAATTGATGTCTAAACCAGTTAAATTTTATCTAAAGTTAAAGTAATGGATTATTTAAAAATGGAAAAATAATTTTAACATGATTACAAAAGTACCTGCTAAGAAATAAGTTATTTAACATTAAAAATAAATGCCCCCCATAGTACATCTACATCACATAAATAAGTCAAAGAATTTCTAATAATAGAATTCAAATTCAATTTTAAAAAGAAAGGAGTGCGGCAATTTTACCAGAAAAAAATGGCCTAGAAGCTTCAACTTGACCCAACTTATTTCTTATTCACATTTGCTTTTTATGCGTAAGTGTTTCCAATCGGAAAACCTAGCAAACAGCTTTTTTTTCCTTTCTGTATGAGTAAACCCTATAGCGTTTGATGCAACATTTAGTAGCAAAGGAAAAATCCTTTATCGGAATCCGCCAGAGACGAATACAACACCCATTTGAAAAGGAAGAGTTTATTGCCTTTCCAAAAAAAAGTTCCTCTTGTGATTAATAGTGTTGCAATCGTTGGATTCTTTTGAAATATTTTTATTGTATAAGTATCTCAGAAAAATTTAGTTGTATACCGCTGATACTTCACATTTGCAAAAGTTGCTTAGAAATATATTTGTGGCGTAAGATATAATTCTATGTTCGTGATTTGAAAATATATATGTATATATTACAATGAATATAGATAAAAGAAAAAATAAACTTATCGATATCAAAGTTTATCCAGTTTCCTCTTTGGTATTTATTTAACCCTCTAAGCGGTCTGCATTTAAGGTCTTGCCTTTCTGGAGATGCTTCAAAAATGCACCACACATATTTTTTTTTCTTTCAGGTGGGGTTCTTAAGAGCGGTTGAGCCGTACTTTTAAGAATGCGGCTCGGCCGCTTTTGGGAATCTTGCTTGAAGGCAGAAAAAGCATCTCTGGAATGGCGGAATTTTACGTGCAGACCGCTTGGAGGGTTAATACTAAAGTGATAGTAAATAATTGCTGTGAAAGAGCTGTGTGCTCAATATTACATAGTTCCTTGAGACTATTTTCCATTAACCCATTAGCTCTCAGTTTATTAATAGAGACCACACTTAGCACTTTTTTGTGGTAAAACTTTAAAAAAACAGTCTCTAAACGTTTTGAATTGATCAAACCGCATTCGTTTTTATTTGGTTTTGAAAATGTAAGGCATTTTTATTTGATAACGCTAAGCGATTATGCATACAAAGACACTGATTAATATTTTTAACAAGTTATAATTATCGAAATGTATTTCTGTGAATAATATTGAAACATTTTATTTTTGATGATATTTAAAAAAATTAGAAACGCATTTTGTGTTATATCAAAGGTTTTGTGAAAATTTCGAGGCTATACTTTGTTACTTCCAAATTTGAGAATAATTTTTTTTTTCGAGTTTTACCAAAATGTAAACATTTTCGTCTATTCCTTAGATTATCGAGAATACTGGTCTCTGATGTAGATGAAACATTAACTAGTTTCAATTTCAATGTAGTTTTCCCGTATAAGAATTTGATCTATAGTAGTGCTATATTTATTTTAGATACCTATTATTCAGATGCATTTTTTATCTATAAAGTATCTGTAAACGATACACATATTCATGACAATAACTAATAAATAAACACCAGTGCCATAACTCTCCTAATTGTGGTTATGTGTCTCTAATAGAAGAAATTGTGATGATCACCTCTGTCAATATGCTTGCTATAGTTAGTTATAAGAGAGGGAAAAGATATTATAAATCTTCAATCACATTCCAATAATCTATTTCATTATACAGACTGTACATTTTTCGAAATTATTCAAATTTACAGAAACAAATTTATTACATTTTCAAATAATACAGAAATCTGCCTATTTTTACTATCGATTACGTAATGCATAGTTTTAGTAGCAATATGTCCAAAATTTTCTTTAGGAAACATTTTTCTTTTAAATATTTTTAATTTGAAACATGTTTCTAAATCCTGAAGTTTATTATAAAGAGTTTTATCTGCTTCATTTAGCTTGGATCATATTAGTGAAACTTTTTTTTTTCCAGTTTGTTAGCAAATCTGAGTTTTGTATGGTATTCCTCCTAACTAGAAACATATTGCAAAATGTACATTATCATCTTCAACAGGTGTTACGGTTACTTCTGTAGCTCCCTCGAATCATTTACATCTTTTCAGTCTGTGGTCTCATGTACTTCTACTTTAGGTGAAATCTACAAACTTTATGTACTTCCGGTTGCATCTGTTGCATATTCTTTTCTTGACATCCACATAAGATGCATACTCGAAGACTTCTTGAAGTTAAAGAGGGTTGGAAACTCCTAAATTGTAGAGCTGAAATAGAATAAACCACCATAAAAACTTACCAATTTCAATTGCTCTTGAATGATCATAGAAGAAACTATATTTCCTCATAAAAATATACCAACTCATTTTTAAAATATATAGAATGTTTATTACACACATCAAATGTACGGGGATAACGAATTTTTCATCTACTTTATCAATGGACAGTAAAATAAATAACTATCTATGAGAAATCATAGAACTCAACATAAGCTGACATAAGTCTTAAGATTTTAAACACCATCATGGTAAAATAAGAAAAAAAAATGCATCCTAGATAAAAACAGGGACTCTCTGCTACCTGGTATCTAAAATTAGAAATTAGAAATTTCATAGAAAATTATTTATAAAGTATCTTCAAAAAAGGACGCTGGTAGCGAAATGATTAAATTAAAAACAAAAATTAACACTATATATATATATATATATATATATATCAAAATGTCAACAAAAGGATCTCATATCACTCCACAAAATACATATGAATTTAATTGGATTTCAAGAATAACAAACAATGGCGTGTGGGATGGCGTCTAAATTAGATACTTGTATTGTATTATTCAAGAATGTTTTTCCTTATATACAAAAACACTTACAAATTCTAAAGCATACAATACAGTTAATGTATTTTATTATATCAACTGTTTTTTATTCGCTTAAAACATATAATCAATAGAGATATAAGCTTTAAATGCAAAATTTTCAGCTATTTTTCTGAAAAAATTTGAATTACAAACAAGTATTATATTATTTTGGGTATTCAATAATGGAAGGACAAAATATTTTTTTTTTACGTAAATGGGAATATAATTATAAAAACGAAAACACAGATTTAAATATTAACGATAAAATAACATTTAAATTAAAGTAGAATGAACACATTCAGTGCCGTAGTAAATTAATTTTTAAATTCAGTTTCTCGAATGGATTAATAATTCCATTTAATAAATAACTACTCAAAGTAATTTTGATTTCCTCCTCTTACTGTAATCAAATATTCATCGTAGTTAATTACTTTCAAAATTATTTGATCAACATGTTGAAATTCTAAGGATATAATCAATTCTTAGTTAAACATAAGGAACTTGATATTATTCAGGTACTTCGATAATTAGAATTCTCAACTACGATCACGAGTATGCGCTTAATTTTCATTGCTCTAAATTACCTCATTATATGGGTAGGCTTATTAATTCCTCTCTGTTATCAGTAAGCATAAGCGTTAATTTCACCATACTTTGAAAAATCCACATGTAAGACGAGCTTCTAGTTAAGTTAAGGGCTTTTGAAGCTTCTAGAAGAATTTCATATTCCTTCTCCAATTAAAACTCTTTTAAGAAACACGGCGATTACAAGGGAAGGTGTGTGTGTTTTTGTCATTCATTATAATAGACAGAAATTTAAATTGCAACATGATATTTATATGTGTACGTGGCTGTAAAACGAAATAAATTTTTCCTAAAAGGGAAAAATAATACATGCAATACTGTATTTTAAATATTAAGGAGAACGTTATTGTATTTTTTAACAATACTTTTAATTGTAAATAAAAGTTATTTAGGAAAAAAGTTAAGGCAATTTTTTCAGCTTAGTTCTCCCAGGACCCGTAGGAATTAAAAGTACTGCTTTTAGAAAAATGGGATTTGTTGCCACAAATATTTACCGACGCTCCCATAAACAGTGCGGTAGCTCGTTGCTAGTCTTGTTTAGCAGTTCCCAGGGCTCACACTCCATATTCTGTGATTCATGATTTAAAATTTTTTATATGACTTTTATTTTAATTAATAAATAAAAATTTTATTTATTTTATTAATAATTTAAATTTTTTTCTGCAAGAAATTGGAAGACTTTTAATTAGATATATGTAGACTTTTTTCGAAATTTCTTTTTGGATTCATTAACTTTAAATCACACTTTTTTTCTCTAAAATTCTACTTAAGTAGAAATTTGTAAAACAAATTTAAAAAGCATTATATTATTTATTTTTTTAATCTGAATACATTGAAGGAATTCCTTGGAAAGTATTGTCTTAATCTGCTTTCACGAAATATCTTAAGAGCGTTGAAGACATGAAAATGCCCATTCCAAAATACATGAAACTTGGTTCAAAAGTAATATTTTTCTTACGTTTTATCATTTTAATTCGTAATTAGTTTGATTAAAATAATTATTGTGAATTATACTGAGCATGGTTTTCAAATCTTAAGAAAATATAAATATAATCATATATATTATGTTGACACATGGATTAAAGATATCTATAATTATGTTTTAATATAGTTAATTCTAATACAAATTTTTCCCTTCCAGTTACATATGTTTAACTGTAATAAGCAGAGTTTTATATTTTTTTGATTAAATAAAATTGTGATGAATGCTAGTTAACAAAACTAATAATACACATTGCCTCAAAATTTCAATAATAATTGTAACACACATAAATATCTAATTTTATTTCAATATACAAGTTTTAACTCAATATAAAGTTAATTTTATTTCTAATGTTATTTCAATATAAAGTATATTTTTTAGAGTTTATATATATATATATATAAGCTTAGCAAAGGTCATGTTCATATAACTGTACTAATTAAATATACTTTACTTTTCTCTATGTATTGATTTTCCCCCAATATAGGAAGTAGTAAGGCTTTCGATCTGAAGATAGAAACTGATTTTATTGAAAATGCAACACATGCAAAATGCAAAACAAAAGATATTTACATTAAATAAATAATGAATTAATAAAAGAGTTAAGTGTACATCAATAATTTCCTTATTTGTAACAATTTTAGTTGAATTAAGATTGTTTTTCTTCTATCAACTTAGAACTAAAAATGTGTAACTCGTAAAATTTCATATGTGATCTGTTTCACAAATAACGCCCAACCCGCACGATCGTGCGGGTACCGTCTATGTTCCAGGGGGAGTGGGAGTTTTTTTAGTATTTTTCCCATTGTCATTGGGGTCTTTATAGTATTAATAACAGATGAATTTAATATTTAAAGCTAAAAATAATTAGGGTCTTAAAAGGTGGTTCTGCTCTTAAAAAAAAACTATCACTAGCTTCCCATGATTTTGAGTGGTGATTTTAACTTTAACATCAGTTTGCCAAAACCTGAGTCGCTCATAGCTTTTTTGAAAGAGGAACTCAAGCTCGAAATGAACACAAATCAAAATGTTTCGACAACTAACAGTGGTACTGTTATTGATGCAGTTTCTCAACGGTTTTTAAATACTTTGAAATCACAAGTACATGTGTCATACTTTAGTTATCATAAGTCTATTATCTCCTCTTTTCCTCAAATTGAAAAAGAATAATTATTTTTGATAAAAAAAATGCATTACTCCTTGTGCTAATTAAATAAAATTTTCATTAAAGATATAGTTATTCGATAGAATATTGTTTCCAATCACACCCGATTAATTTTTTTCAGGATATAAGTTACTATTGCGTAATTACCACGACTACATGTCAGATGTTACACATCATGTGCGACTACTCTAAGTCTCGTTTCTTTTTTTTCTTTGAATCTCTCTTTGCTCTTTCTGCAGAAGTTTTCAAATTTATCTTAAGCAGCCACTAAAAACTATT
Organism: Trichonephila inaurata madagascariensis; assembly: GCA_019973955.1. Classification (NCBI taxonomy): domain Eukaryota; kingdom Metazoa; phylum Arthropoda; class Arachnida; order Araneae; family Nephilidae; genus Trichonephila; species Trichonephila inaurata. Next base: position 95,466 of record BMAV01006632.1, on the reverse strand, counting down.
TCAGTCCAAATTTGCTGTGATAATAGAGTATAATTAAATTCTATTCTGCAAATTAGGCTTTGGTCATGCTTTTAGACGAACTTCCATCATAGAACTTCCATCTAGAACTTTTCCTAAATGTACTTTAATAAAAGTCTTGAATCCATTTTGCATAAAAGGTCATCTAAAAAATAGCCGTCGATCTCAGAACGGCTAGATTGCTTGATGGGAGTACATAAAAAAGTCTAAATAACACTATACCTGTACAATCCCTAATTACTTTAAAATATAATAAATCATTGGTACTTAAACTTTCAATATTTGCTACCCAGTTTTCAATCATAATTTTCATCGCGCCCCTCTTACACATACAGCAACAATGTAATAATAACTTTGGGCTAAAATGACAATACGACTTGAATGAGAAACGTACAAATTCTCAAAATAAACATTACATTTTGTTACACTTACATTACTTTACATTGTCTGAATGTGTTTTGTTTTGCTTCCTTTCAGTAAATAATTTACTTTTTTTAAATTCTTTACTTTCAAATTGCATGCCCCTCCCCTTCCCACGTAAGATTTTCACGCTCAACAGGGGGGGGGGGGGCTGAATCTCTGCGGTAAGCATGACGAATGAATAGTGGTTCATGATTAGGCTCAGGCATATTTGTCGGCTTCTGTTCATAATTAGCTCAATATGGCTATTTGAATCCGCTGGAACGGACATGTGAGCCTGGTTTTATGACCACCATGATCACCAGATCTAACACTGTTTAATATTTATTTCCTATGTGACACTATCAAGGAAATAGTGCATCGACACAGTCTTGATTACTCGTCTGCATGTCGTTTGTACTTCAGGAGACACCATGATGTGTTGTCCAAAGCACGCTCAAACCTGCCTCGATATGTAAGGTGAACACTTTGAACATCTGCTTTCAAAAATATTAATTAATATTGTTTTTGATGTGTCCGTTAGAAATTGTTTCCTTGGACCGTCTGTGACGTGATATTCGTTTTTTTTTATTTTATTTTATTCTCGTAAAATATGGATTTCACATGTATAGTTCTTTAGCTGTTTTTTCACGTGTTTCTAACGAGGAATCTGATTGTGTAGAGTTTGCGTTCTATTTTTGGCACACTTTGTTTGTACGGAATTGCTTTCTATGAAAAAAGATACCGAGTTCTGAAACTCTCATTTTTTTATAATTACGGCTTTTTAATTATTAGTATAAAATACGGAAATTGAATACTTTTGTAAGAAATTATGCACAAAAAAAAAAAGCTATTTTTAATCTAATACTGCAATAGATCAAGCAAAAGAAGGATTTAAATGTATTTTAACTAACGAAGTTTAAATTGGCTTTTACATGTTACATTAAAGATTACTTGCCAAAACTTTTTTCCTGATTTATTATGTATGAGTTGTTCACATTCAAAATTGGTAATGATAAAGAAAAATGTAGTGTCAAAAATCCCAGTTTATCAGATTTCTGTGATAATGATTGCCATAAACGTTATATATTTTACATGAAAGAATACATCTCGTTGTTATTCAAGGAATAAAATAAAGTATAATATAATGATGAAAGAATAAAGAGAAGATATTCGATATGACCCAATTATCGAGTAATATGAGTACTTTTTCCTGAATTATGTGTTTATAACAAGCATTATAGTTACAGATTTTGTTCTTTATTTATGTACGAAATTCAATCAAAATTTTAAAAGAAGTGTAAAGTCAGTTAAATGTATTGTTCAATATTATTTGATTTTCACAAAATTAATGCAGTACACATTTCTTAGTATACTAGGGTTTGGGAATTAAATTCTTTTTGTATATAGATATAGTTCCGTGAATATGATTTATTTAATTTGTAATGTTTGTTTAAACGTTGTTTTCATATTAATTGAATGATGAGCTCTATTTCTTAAGAAAATAGATTTTATGAAATAAAATACGAATAATAATTTGTTGAAAAAAATAGAAGAATGTCTCAGTATGAAATAACACTGTACTATTTTTTTTCTTTTGTTACTTACATTTCTACATATTTTGTATTTCTTCTGACTATGTTATGAAAAAAAATAACAAATCGTCTACGATAGTGCCACATGAATCTATATAATTATACTCAGTATAGATTATTTTTTTCCTATAATTTTCCGTTCTTGGAAACAATTTGCCTGCCAATAAAATTGCAGTACTAATATAATTTAGGTGTTCTATAAATTTTTGCAATATTTTCAGCAATTCTAAGGGAAAAAAATATTTCTATATTCCTGAAATACTAAACCAAATATCCTACTTGTCAGCATATATACATATTTTACATTTATCATATGTAAATAGCAATATTTCCATAGATGTGATTTAAATAAATCTCTTACGTATTGCCACATTTAGAAGACTATAAATTATCAAACATTTCTGAAGTGTATGTTACTTTTTAAATTCGTTTCCAAGATATTATAAGAAATTCATTTTACTGCACCTTATCCATGGAATGCAAATATTTAATGATGATCAATACATATAACTGACATTCGTATATTTTTAAAATAATAAGCTTAATATTTTTCTATTTGAATCTTGTAAAATAATGTAAAAAATTACAATGAGTAAATATTACATTTACTTCAAAATAATTTTAATTTTGTAGACTGTTTTTCAGACATCAAATTATATATTAAAATATGATTCGTGTACCATGCGATATTATATAATAATTCACATACATTTTCTCTCAAGTGTTTTTAATCCATAATGGTTTTCAGCCCTTCAAAATTTTGTGTTATATTCAATTATTTTCCACTTATCCGAATACGCAAAAAAGCTACAAACTTGTCTCCCAAAATAACGGAAATGATAGCGTTTTTAAAATAGAATGATGCAATGTTGCATCTACCGCGTATTCGGATCAATCACAAAAGCCTATCTGATGATTTTTACAGCTTCCGGTTGAACAGAGATGTAAATTGTTCAGATCTAGAGAGTGAAAAAAAAGAATATTTTTGCGATCGTCCTATAAACCTCTCGTTGAGTTATCCTGCCTTTTACGAGGGTAATTCTGAAATTTTTGAGATACTCCTAGGTGTATAAACGTATACTTACAAAATTTTAGAAGTGTTCAATATAATCTCCTCCAGCATCGATGAACTTATGTAGAAGAATTTTCCACAGATTAAATGTCCCAAACCATTGATTTTTTGGATTTGATGAAAAAATGAATTTATAGCCACACCAATCTCTTCTTCTGAATAAAAACGATGTCCTCGTACGTTCTTTTTTTAGATTAAAAAATAACCAAAAGTCAAACATAGCTAGGTCCGCAGAATAAGGTGGATGTTCTATCACTTTAATCTGACTATGGTTAAGAAGCTCAACTGTTGTAAGGGAAGAGTAATGGTGAAACATTAATCCCCTTATATTTATTTCTTGGAGAATTTCTGGAAGAAATTCAGTTGTATACCGGTTTGCTGTTACTGTCTTCTGTCCTTTCAACTTGATGGCTTTTACCTATCTCGCATTTCTGAAGGAAACGCCATACATTACTTTTTCCGTTGATCGTTTACTTTTCACCATTGTCGGCATGCGATCATCTTCAAAGACTCATACCTTGCTTTCTTGACGTGTTGGAATGCCAAAAAACGATATGTACGTTTCCTCACATGCTACAATTTTAGAAATAATGCAGCGCCATCGCCCACACTTAAGGGTTTTTTTACTGATTCTGACACGTTCTTCTTTTTGGTGCTCAGTTAGATTTTGGGGAACCCAATGACAAACTACTTTTATCATACTTAATTATTCATGAATAATTTTGTGTATGGCTGTGGATATAATGTTAAGCTCTTTTTGTATCATATGGTATGTATAGAGATTATCATCCCTTAACATTTTTTGTATGACAGGTACATTATCCGGGATTATACCAATCGCGGCCTTCCTGTGTGTTCTTCATCCTGAAGAGAATTGCGTCCTCTTCAAAATTCTTTAAACCATCTGAATATAGTTGCATGCCATAGAGATTCATCACCAAACGCTAATTGCCGCCGTTGAACTAACTCCTCTGGATATAATCCCGTTTTAATATTACAAAAAAAATCACAGCATGATAATGTTCTCGCGTCAACTACATTTCCTCTTCTGTCTAAAATTTATTCACGCTTAACAACTTGAAGTAAATCAGTAAAAAGTCGTATGCTGTATTAAAATCTTTTGTATTTTCAAATTAAATTATTTTTTTGTAACCTATCATGTGAGCATATCTCAAACATTTCAGAGTTACCCTCGTATACTGCTGCTTACTTCATATTTGTTCAAAATAAATGTATATCTAAAACTACCAAGCATTCTTATCATCCAACAACCTGATCACCTTCACACCAAAATATATTATATATCTCTTGAATCAAGTCCAAAACTCTATTACTACCACCACACACTCAAATAAATATATATATATATATATATATATATATATATAACACATTTTACTAAATATTGCTTAAATCAGAAATACCCAATTTATTTTATTAATAGTTATATAAATAAAGCTATTCAAAATAGTTAGAATTAAAATTATGAGATTGATAATAGCTTATTACTATAAAGAAATATTTTGATATAGTTATCTCCATAGTGTAATATTAGATTAGAAATTACTTACTATTATTTTATTCATATTTACTCTGGTGTTATTATAGTTATGTAATAATATGCAACTATTTTTAATTTTTATTTCCATTTGTAATCTTTTGATAAGTGCTACATTTCAGCCACTCTTTTGATTTAAATCTGTATTAGGGTATAGAATCTGGCAACAAATTGAATGTTTCCACTCAGATTTAGCGGGGGCTTTGCATTTGTAAGTGCAATTTTTAGGTAAGTTACCTCTATCTTGTAATGGATTTAGATATTTCTATCCATTATTTCCTATTGGTTTTTGCTCAGTGTTATTTACAAATAAAGGGGGAAGGTTGGCTGGCCAAAAAACATGTTCAACCCCACTTTTATATAAATTAATTTTTATATACTAACTGTCCTATGTCAGTATTGTTCATGGCACTGCAGCATCCATTTTATATTTATTATCTCGATTACTCTTTTGTCCTTCATTGTGTGATTTTCCTGCTGTCTATGTGTTTGTCGAGTTAATTGTTTGGATGTGATCTCTTGTTTGTAGAGAATTGACCTATATATATATATATATATATATATATATATATATATATATATGCTGAAATATCGATTAAATAAAAGTTATATTATTTAATTGCTTTGTAAATAAATTAATGAAAGAGCTTTCAACCATATCTTGAAATTAAAGTGAAGTAAAAATTTGCGTTTGCATTAATGTGTAAAAAATAAAAATAATAATTACATGTTTATAATTTATTTTGATTATATTTATGATATTTTCTGTATGATACAATTATTGAGTAAAGATTAGAAAATTTCATAAACGTTAGTTATAATTAGACGTCTACAAACAATATTACAATATATTTTTATGTAAACGAGTCAATTTTATTACCGAGAATAGCATTTTAATATCAAAGTAAATTATACGAATAAAACAGAGAACTTTTGCAAGCCAAACATCCAACGAGTTATGAATATTAATAGCAAAACTGCAGTGAAGTGTTAAAATAGGAAAGCAAAACATAAAGCAATTTTCTTTTTTATCCACACCAGTAATCGTAGCTACTAATTAGTCCTTTGGAGTAATACAATTAGATGTCCTTTTTTTTCCCACAACCCTTCTATTTCCTATTCTGTTTGCTCTTCCTGCGGATCGGGGAAGCTGGCTGTGAAAAATAATATTGCGAAATGATGTGCAAGATGGTGGTGACATTTCTTGTTAATTAATGAGTCGGAATGTTCGTAAAAGATTACCTGTTCATGACATTTTGACGGTGCTATTGGAATCTTCTGTATCCAACTGTTTATCAAAAGGTACTGAATGAAGTACCATGACGCTTTACCAATGAGTTTGTATAAATAACATATATAAATAAGAAAAAATCTGAAAGAAAGATGCAATGAAATTGCATAAAGAAAATTCCTTTTTTGTGACAACTGCACAACTTGAAACAGTTTTTTCGTTAGTGAATTGTGTAAAGGAAAAGATGTATAAACTCAAAGAAATTTTGTTTTCTTATTGTGTGCATGCATTCATATATCTTACAAGATAGTATGTATAATTTAAATTGTATTCACGTTCAAAAAATTGAAAAGTACGAATAAAAAATATTATTATTGAGAATAAAGTGGGGGCGGGGGGGGGTTTGTTGCTGTGTTTTATTTTTTATGTGTGGGCAATATATATATATAT
>BMAV01006632.1:38064-89043 GCA_019973955.1 Trichonephila inaurata madagascariensis | reverse complement strand
TATTTTTTATTTTTGCGCAATATATATATATATATATATATATATATGATCTATTTTACTTAAACCGTAAATTACATTAATTTGTACTATTAAATTAAGGAATTAATCAGCAAAAAAAGTGGTAAATTATGTTCAGAAACCTTTCTTTTCGATTTTAACACTACAAAGGAAATACTAAAATTCCAAAAACAACACATCAAGTAAAATGAACTCTGAAATTAGAGTTACTAGAAACGAATTATTTTACAATAATGAAAATAAATTAATTTTTCGTGATTCTCTCATTATTTGAGCATTGCTTTCCCTTAAATGTTAAGCTGTTATATAATGCTGAAGTCAAACATTCGACACAACATTGAAATATATATTTAAATGAGCCGTTTCCGTGTTTACAGTTCATAGTTTTACATGCATTGTACCTAAAGGTTTTACAAAGACTTTATATATGTTTCTCTTTCAGAAAACGTATTAGAATTTATTTTATACTTTATCGTGGATTTCAGCTTACACATTCACACATAAACACACACGCACTCACACATAAACACACACACACGCATATACACATAAATACACACATTTCTTATCTTAGATTACACTGTTTTTATTAAACCTACTATTTCCTCATGTTTTCTTTATTAAAATTACATTCATACAGCATAAGATATTTAAAACATATACATCACATTATACTGTTCCTACTAGCTGGAGTGCCTAACCTTCACACAAGTTAAATTTAAAAAAAAAATAATTAAGTTCAGCAGTTGTAATATTTTTTAAGTGTATCAAATTCAAATTTGTTACAAGACTGCATATTCAAAAATATTAAAATGTTTTTTCCCTTTCAAATGAGAGCAAATATTTATTATTATTATTATTATTTTCATTTAGGATTGGAAGAATAGAAATATATCCGACATTATAGTACAAGCATTATAGGTCTAGTACTAATAATAAACAGTTCAGCTTCCATATATTGTGAAAGTGGTTTTAGTTTTCTAAGAGTATAATTGGGGTACCAATTTGAAGTTCCCAAATATGAGAACATATGCATAAATTTCAAATAAATAAATTTAAGAAGTCATATAATTTACCTCTTTTGGATTACAAACAATAGATAGATGGGTAGTTATTCGATGGGTCATCATGAAGAAACCCCTTATATCTGCTCTAATCACTAGTGATGTAAATTATCACAGTCTTCCAAGCACCAAAATTGGATTGAAGGTTACCGTGGATTTATTTAGAAATTGTATTAAACAGGCAGGAGTCATCACCACCGATTATAACTACTCGAATGAATGATTGCCCGATTTTAAAAACTACTTTTTTACTGTTTATGATATATATATATATATATATATATATATTATTAAGCATAAAATAAGGAAAAAAAACGTAATTAAAGCCCACAAAATACGTGGATAAAAACTACTAAAATGTGTAATAATTAGTTATAAACAAAACTAAATTAAATATAAAAATATAAGGAATTGATACAATCGATAAAATAGTCGTAATTATAAAGTTATTTCACCTTAATAGCAAAATTGAAATTATACTGAATTAAATCAAAAGGCTATTCAAAACAGATAAAAAACACTATATATAATGAAATTGTACTGCAAACAGTTACATAATGTACATGTATACATAAAAAACATATAACATTACACACAATTAACATTCATAACTGCAAACCACAATCACATACAAGAAATGTTATTTTTATAAAATAAATAAAATAATGTTAAACATAAATAAAAATGTAGTAGCATATATTGAACTTAATAATTTATAACAAAATCATACAAAATGGATAAAATAAAGATAAACTTTGATGAAGTTAACATAAATAAATCTTAAGAAGCAAATTGCTGAAATTCATAAACTGGAAAACAAATTAAAGTAAGAGCATTAAAGAATAACTATTGCTATAATGTATAATATGTATGTGTAAGTGTTAAGCCGAGTTTAGGGTTGCTGAACTAATATACATAAGAAAATTGGAAGTATGAAGGAAATTGCACATATCCCAAGATCATCTTTGAACAAAGATAACAAAAGGAGTGATGTATTATTGCTGATTTAAGGTCTTAGTCCGGCCGAAATTTCCACTTTTCTACGCGTGCATATTTTTTATAATAAAATAACATGCGTTTGTTTTGTAATTTGTATATGTTTTAAAGTGTAAAAAATTATTTTTACTTAATTTTACATTATTTTTTTTATAATTCTTTATGTCAATCTGAAGTCCTCGAAAAAAAAGGTGAGCTGTTTTGGGGAAACGTACATTCTTCCGTAGACATCTGAAATAATAATAATAATAAAAACTTCAATGAGACTAGACATTATTGATTGTTATCAATGAATTTGTAGACTTTATTCTAATGAACTAACTAATAATACATATAATAAGAAAAATGGCGGATTTTCTGAAAAAGGATCTCAAAATCTAATTCTTTTCGTTGATAAATTCTTAAAAAAAATTAATGCATTATTAAAAAAAAAGTGAAATGTTTTAAATTTTACGTATTTCGCTATGTCTGCCTAAAACAATAGGTAGAATTTTTGGCCAAGTTGGTTGAATAATTTGAGCCAATGCTTCCCTGAAATTTCAAACGAAGGTTTTTGAGAAAAACCTTGTTTCACGTTTTGACAATATTTACATTAATCAGCTATGCCTGGTACATAGATCAATCCTTCCATTTCCTCAAAGTTAGTCCTGGCTTTGAGAGCTCTCAGTAAGATTCAGGCCTCTTTACAGTTGGCGTCTGCAGTTTTCTCTGCCCTCAAAATTCTTTCGTTGTCAACTGTGTCAGCGTAGTCCCTAGCATTATGACCCATTGTGACACCCATCATCTTCATAACTTTGAGTACAGGTAGACAGCCGTATAGGTAGCAATTTTAAAATTGTTTTCTCAGTAAAAGTACGATTCGATTCGAAATTCCATACGCATTGAAACTTACGTTATTATTTTGGGTGTTTCCTCCCAAATATCTTTTCAACAAATTTCAGAGGATGTGGTCTCGTACACTGGTTTTAAGGTATCGGACTACGTTCCGAACCGTGATTTTTTTTGCAAAAGCGTATAAATGGATAATAATTATATTATTTAGTGACACTTAGATTAGAAAATGTATATAAAATTATTTTAAGAATATTATTACAGTACAAAATTATTTACGTACGATATTTTGACAAAACATTAACATAGAATGACCAATTTTCAAAATATTCTCCTCTTGTGAGAAATGCTTCTATTATAATGATATTTGCCTATATATAGATCCGCGACCTCTGTACAGAGGCTCAACTAGAATTTTTGAAGTATATAACTTAGAAGTGGGTTTATCCATGTCTTACGACAACAAAGGAAAGAAATTTTATGAGAAAAACGCAGAAAATTATTTAAAATAGTTGCAACTCTGAAAATAATATGAATTTTTCAAAAATCATGTTTGAGCCCTTGTACAGAGGTCTGAACTATATATTATAATTATATATTATATATTATTATAATAGACACATGTTTCACCAAAAGAAAGCATTTTGAAAAAAGGTTATTCTAAGTTAATGTTTAGCCGAAATATTGTATTTAAATATTTTTTTTTGTCAAAATGTCCTTAAAACAATTTTATACATGTATTTTAATCAAAGTGACACTAAATATCGTGAAAATTATTAATTCTTAATTCACGGTTCCGAACGTAATCGAATACCTTAAAAGATTTATAAATTGCTCGTCAAACATTACTGGGTGTTTATAAGTACTCTCTTGATTTTCCGCTTTTAATTGTCGATACTTGCTCCAAGAATATGGCGATTAAATGAGCTGATGGTTTTGTATATTGTACAAAATTATTATATTTCGTCTTTATCAATCGAAAAGGTTTGATATAATACGCATACCATTGCATCATAGAATAATTGGGACAAAAGGACAAAAAAAAAAAAAAAGAGGGCATGGTCAGAGCAGCTGCCGCTGGCTCGCCAACACACTACGGCCTGCTCTCTTCTTCTGCCTATAACTGAAAATATTAAAAACTTTGGTTTTAAAATTTTAGGGTATATTTTTAAAATGTTTTTTTCCGAAAAATGTAAAAAAAAAATATATTTTTTGAGCCCGTCACTTCGGACTATTACCTTAAATATTTTGATTTTTTTTTCCAAAACCAAGAGCACAAATCGCTATAATTTCAGAGAAACATGCAAAAAATTCAAATACTTTGTGTTCAAACTAAGTTTCTGAAAAGAACAAGACAGTTCATTGTATTAAATATAAAGATAACAGCACACACACATTATTCACCCCAATATATTTTCCTATTAAATATTTCATTGGGACTAGTTTCATTTGTTTTACATTACGCATTAAAAAAAAATCATTAAAAATCAAAAGCAGTTCATTTTTAATGGAGTCAAATAAAAAGCAATGAAACCAAAAATAATAAATAAATGAAAAAATTTTTTTGAAACAATACACTTCTCATAAATAATCTAAATTTGTATCATTTAGATTAAATTGTGAGTATTAAAAACATTTCATAAATATAATCATGAAAACATTATATAAATTCTAGAGTACGATTCTGTAAAGTATAAATAATCTGACCTTCGTGTATTCATACCAAACTAAATAATGTACAGATATCGATATAACTATATAAGTATTAGTTAAATAAATACGTTTATTCTTAGGATGATAATAAATATTAATTTATATCATTAGTTAAAAAAAAAACGTGAACATTTAGTTTTATTTAGTTTTACCTAGATAATGTATCACTTTTTTGTATCAAAATACTATATGAAATGAATCTTTTTTTTTTTTAAAGTTAAAAGATTCTTACATAGTAGTAGTTGGAATTGAAATACCTGATATATTGAGTAATAAATTCTAGAAATGGACGTTTTCTTTTAAACATCTTGTACATCACAATGCCTAAACAAAGATTTGTTCCCATGAATTGAACCATGATTTACTATTAAAACATCCACAGTAAAATAAAATATAACAAATACTTTTCTTCAGAAAAGTTTTAGTAGGCTTTGTATCAAGCCTACGCAACCCATCTTATTACTTATTCACGTATGCTTCTTATCAGGAAGTGTTTTCGATCGGAGAACATAGTAAATCAGCTTTTCTTTTCTTCTTTATTTAGGTATCGCTAAGACCTATGATTCTTGATGCAACATTTAGTAGCGATGGAAAAAGAACTTTATCAGGAAATCTCATGAGAAAGCAGTACTGCTCAGTATCAAAAGAATTGCTTGCAGAAAATAAATTCTTGTGTAAGAGATTAATAAAGATACATTTATCGAACTAATTCACATAATTATCATTCTTCAAAGTTTTCCTGGAGATTTAGAATTCTTTAGAATTCTTTTGAACAGAAAAAACACTCAAGCTTATTTTCATTTTTCTTCCACTGTATTTCTATTTATATATATGTAATTAAAAGTAATATTAAAAACATATATATATATATATATATATATATATATGTTTTTAATACTACTATACTACAAATCAAAAATATTTATTAAGAATCTGATATATTTCTATGGGAAAAATTTCAAACAACAAACTCAAAATACTTCTTTGTGTCCAATTTATGATTTAAAAAACGAAATATATTTAATATACTTGTTGATGATTGCTTATTAAGTTATATCTATTTTCATAAATTTGTATTTAAAACCGCTAAATTATTTTTTTTTGTCTCGAACATATTTAATGTTCAACTATGATTTTAAAGTTCAAAAGAGTCTTAAGAATTTTCTACTGACTTTTTTTTCTTTAATTTTATATGTTTATGATATCCACTTTAAAATGTGGATTGGCAAATATTGAACTCCATAACAATGCCTGAAATGATTGTCTATGTATACCATTCTAACTAGCGTTCCGCTTTCCCGTCTTTTAATTTCTTCTGTGCAGCCATAATTCTGTCAGAAAACCTTCTTAGTTCAGAATCCCTCAAGTACTATTTGTTTAAAGAAGGTCTAACTATGCACTATGTTTTTAAATATATTTCTTATGTGAGGCTATTGTCAGTTGGGTATGTGAATATGTTACCATTAAAGATCGAAAACTTTCAAAAGGATTCTACAGATTAACGTAGGTGCTCCTTTAAGAAACAGAAACAAGAGATTTCAACATTTTCACTAAGTAACTTTCACATTAGTTGTGTATGTATTGCTAAAATAAATTCAAATATTTGCTTATCTAATGTCAGAAATTTCAGCGGAAAAATCTCACTCATCTCAGTATAATTCATTCTAGACAATTAAAAAAAAGTTGCAAAGGCAGTAAATGTATTCGTTAAGACTACCTTGATTAATTTATAATAAATAAAATTGCGTCGACCAGTACGTTCTGGAAACCAATTAAATGTAAAAAAATGTTCCAATAATACAAATTATACTTTCACATACCGATATAACAATCATAACCATGATAAAAGAAATTATGTCTCACAAAACTGCAAGACTGACTAATACATTCATATTATATTGTTTTTCGATTGATTAAAAATAGATTCTACAACTAATAAGTTGATTGTTTGATTGTATTAAATTGCTTCTTTTGATATCAAAAAATAAATAAACAACATTTAATTTAAGGTATCCGACTACGTTCGGAACCATGATTTTAAAAAGGTGCATAAATGAATAATTTTCATATTTAGTTTCACTTAGATTAGAATACATGTATAAAATTGTTTCAAGGACATCTTGACAAAAAAAATTATTTAAATACAATATTTCTGCAAAAAACTAACTTAGAATAACCTTTCTTCAAAATGTTCTCCTTTTGTGAAAAACGCTTCTATTATAATAATATTTTGCCTGTATATAGCTCAGACCTCTGTACAAAGGCTCAACTATGATTTTGGAAAACTTCTCATTATTTTCAGAGTTTCAACCCATTGAAATAATTATCGGCATTTTTTTTTTAAATTTCTCACCTCTGTTGTCGTAAGACATAGATAAACCCACTTTTAAGTTATATATTTCAACAATTTTAGTTGAGCCTCTGTACAGAGGTCTGAGCTATATACAGGCAAAATATTATTATAATAGAAGCATGTTTCGCAAAAGGAGAATATTTTGAAAATGGGTCATTCTATGTTCATTTTTTGTCAAAATATTGTACTTAAATACCTCTTCATTGTAATACTATTCTTAAAACAATTTTATATACATTTTCTAATCTAAGTGACGCTAAATATCATAAATATTATCCATTTATACGCTTTTGAAAAATCACTTTTCCGAACGTAGTCGGATACCTTAAGCGTACAAATCTTTGCTGTTGTTCCACCAAAAATCTTACTTTCTCTTTAACGAGTGCTGAGTAGTTAATGAAACTGATTTAAGAAATGAAATAATTTTTTAATCTCCTTAATGTATAACTCTACTAAATGTGCATATTAACCAGTTAATTTGTAAATCAATTGTTTTATAGACTTTAGCGGTATCATGTACAACGATCCCTTGTTTTTTGGCACTTCAGTGTTGATATAAAAAGATTTCTTTGACTGATTTCTTATTAACTTTGCTCTCTGAAGCAACATCAGGACTATAGATCTCATAGTTCTGGACATCTTTGAACTGCTACCCAAGAGAGAGTTATTTATAATGTATTAAAATTATGATCGACATAGTAACAAATACAAATTTTCTTAAGGGCAAGAAGTGTTCCTTATAGTTTTTTTTTTTAATATATTTTTCAATGCATATTGGGAATATTGCAAACAAGGCCCTCAAGAAATTAAATATCTTTCATAGATTCTGTGTCACAAACCGGGGATTATGATCACCCTACCCTAAAAAGTACTTACTGCACCGTCATCGGGCCTACTTTCGAATATCCCTTACCAGTATAAACACCTGTAGTTAATACAGCTAAGGCCAAAACAGTCTCTATTCATTATAGAGTATCAAAAATAATCATTGGTGCTGTGTCCTCCACGAACAACTCTAAAGCTGAAATAGAAGGTTGCTATGTCTCCTTGGAGATCAGGCGCAGTCCTAGATCTGCTAAATTTACAAATAAGGTTAGAAGCTACGATTAAGGCCACATCTCTAAAATAGCTTTTATTGATCGTAAAGGATTGACAAGACTCCGCAGATCATCAACACTTCACTTTGACAGAGGCATCAGAATAGAGATCCTTCTTGAACATTTCCTCCCGACTCATTCTTCATGAACCTGCCTTCCCGTCAAGCCACCTGCTGAAGCTGGGGTTAACTTAAACTTATTATTGCCATGCTCTAAGAAATAATCAACACAAAATGTATTGCAGAAAGGTGTCGATACAATCAATTCACTTTCCTAGGTGAACCACGTAATTAGTTTTACAGATGGTTCTTCTGATAATTAATTTACCAGAGGAGATGCTGAAATCCAATTCACTCATTCGTCTGGTGCTGACGCTGAACTCAAAATTCCCACTGGCCAAATGACACAAACTTCACTAGTGAATTAATTGAAATAAAGGAAGCCCTCTCTTTCTTCGTGTCGCATTTCCTGGATGATGCAACAAAGTCTCGTAATTTTCTGAGACTTAAAATCAACTCTTGAGGTAATTTGCAATTGAGATACCAATCTGACACTAGGTATTAACATTTTTTTCAGGTAGATTAATAAACCAAGTATACTCCAGTGGATTCCTGTGAATATAGACATTGATGATAATGAATGTGCAGACGTTCTCGCTAAGGATGCTCGGGACTTAAATATAGCCTTCCACTGTAACCTTAGAGATGCAAACACAGTCACCAAGCGGAAAATTTCTAACCAGTGTTTCATAAAAACAACTATCCCAGAGCTCAATTGCCCTAGAAATGTGTCATCTACAGTAGTAAGACTCCCCACGGGTATCAAACGTATGACGGGGAGGGGAGGGGTCAAAGGTATAAAAACACCTCCATAAAATTCCCGATCTTACCCCATCTGCAGAAATTGTCAACAAACCCAATTAACATCAAACTATATTTTTTTACTACAAGGTCATTCTTGCATCTCTTTCTAAACTTGATGCATCACCATATGACATTCTTTACTGTCCTCAAACTCCATACCTGGCCACAGTTGTTATTGGTGATTTTGAACCAATATAGAAATGCAATAAATATATAGACAAGATTAGAAAAAAAGGAGAATTTAAATGATCCTAAAATTAGTTAATAAAAAATATGAGTCTAACTTCTCCCATTTCAAATCGTTTATTAAATGTAAAGATGTTTAGCATAATCAGACATCTAGATATTCAAAACTCTTAAATATTTTTACGTGTGGATATCTTAATTTTTGTTGCGTGATAATTTACTTCAGTATAAATGTCCTCTTATTAATGTCATTATTTTATCAACAACCTTGAATGTTAATTTCACGTATCACTAAAAATAAGTATCTAATTGTAAGAGATTAACACAACTCAAATAAAATCTTTCTGAGAGAGTGAGGCACCAGTTAACCCTTTAGCGGGCAGTGGCAAATAGGTCTAGCCACGTATTAAAAAATTTTCTCCAAATGGGTGTTGGAGATTTAGTGTATCAATATGCGTTAATTGAAGCTAAAACGCAAAAAAAAAAAAAAAAATTAATACGGATGGCAGCACGATACCTTTTTTTGCATTTCATGTCATCTAATGGGTAGTTAAAAAAAGGTTTTTCTCGGTGTAAGTATACAAATTGTATTTTGATTACTACAAATAAAATTTCTGATCCTTGAAAAAAATTTCGACATGTCTTAAGTATACTTTTTCTCTCATCTGAATAAAGTAAGCAAATGTGCAATTAAAAAAACAGATTTATTTAAGTTTTTGGAAAGCATTTATATGTGGATTGAGGCTCTATCCACCTCCCGCACAGAACAGAAAAATGACCTAAAAGTTTTCGCTTTTCCTCCACTGGAGAGAGAGCACCTAGAATCATGTGAGAATGTTGAAGTCCGGAAATATAAACAAACTTTGTTTACAAGATGTGGTACAAGAATCTCGGGTACGAAAATCTTTTATTACAGCTATTCCGCTCTGAGAAAACGTTTGCATATTATAAAGTTCCACAGTAAATAGCTCATCAAATTTGTGAAATAACTAATTTCAGGCAATCCTCAAAAATATTACTTTATTTCTAACTTTTTATACTAAAATTAAATAAAACATAAAATGTGGATATATATCAATTTCAATGTATATTCTAAGTATTCTATATATATTCTAAGTAAATTCTATGTTGTACAATTATTCTATTATTATTTAATCACACGTATACTTTGTATTTAATTGTTATTGAAATAGTTATTACATAAATGTTAATTTTTCATAAAAAGTTTATTGTAATATGATTCATTATTTCTGTCCTGAAAAGTAAGTTAAATGTCTTAAGTGCGCAGTGGCTATAACGTCCAGCCATCACCCAGGAAAAAAACCTTCGATCTGATATTTTTTGTAACTAAATAATGTTTATAGAGGATGAGAACATTACATTTATCAAGTACTTTATAACAGATTGATTGATTGAATATTAACGTCGCACTGTTCAGCTACACGAGGGCTTTTGGCGACGGACCACGTAATTTTGAACCATGGTCAAGTGACGTGGACGACACCTGAGCTGGCACCCTCTCTCCTAACTACCACACCACACTAACGGGAGGACGTTTCAGCTCTCGACAGATTTAACGTGCATCGCTGACCTACACGGCGGGTCTTTAGTGGTACTGGGATCGAACTCGTGATAAAGTAAGCCACGATCCGATACCTATATCACTCGGCTACCGCGGTATATATTCGCGGTGTATTCTAGTTGTGTGCCCGTTAAAGCGTTAAATCTCACTAAGTATGCTAGATTTGTATTCAATTAATTTTATTTAAATTCATTTAATGACTTTTTTATTCATGCTTCACTTTCTTGGAATCTGCCTCGTTTAACAATGAGAATGTTACATATTAACAATATTCTGAATCTATACAATACAATTAAAACAATCTAGTTTTCCAAGTAATTTTTTCTTTTAAACAATGCGGAAAAAAACTCTTAAGATACAAGAATTTACAAAAGAAATGCCCTTAATTATTGGTTTTTGTGTGTTTTTCTTTATTCGCGATAAGCCCTTCTGGAGTAAATACACGTGTTACAAATATTTAATAATAATTCGAATGTCATTTTAATTCTACATTTACCTCCAAAGAAAGTGCCGAAGGTGTCTGAATGAAAGAAATATCATCCAAATAGTATTTTGAATAAATAGTACATTTTCTTAAAAATAAAGGGAAGTCACTTGGTGTTAAATCAAATGAATACGGTGGGTAATTCAGCACATATACTTTATTTTTCAACCATAATTCTACAAATAACGAATGTGTTCGAACCGGATGCATTAACTCGTAACAATTTCAATTGTTTTTATTGCCATATTTTAAATGAATACGACAGGACCTATTTTCTCATTAAAAGCGTTTTAATCCATCTAAAAGAGTTGCAAATATTTTACTTCCACCCTAAGATTAATTACTTTGTTTTACAATCTCATTCAAAACATCGTGTTTACTTACCTCTAACTATCTTTTCTGATAGTTTTAAAGACTTTTAATGTAGGAAATGTTTTTTTAGGAATGCAGAATGAATTATCTTTATGTTTTCATTGATTAAATATTTCGAAAAGATTAAGTGGTCTAGTATTTACTTAAATATATGCAGGGTGATTCAAATCGTTACTTTGTTGACTAAGATTTTTCCAATATTCTATTTAATGCACAACGATTATTGGCGCAATTTAAGGTATCTCAGGTATCCCAGATGAACTTGGTCTTCTGATATGCTTATCAAACCGCACGTTTCGTCCGTTCAAAACATATTTATGCAATGGAAAACTTTTAGTCTCTTTGAACATAAATCCTTGTAAACTCGTTTTGTACATCCATAAGTTTTTGAAGTATATTTCTTTTTCAAGCTTCGATTAAATCAGTAATGTTTTTCTATTACATGTAAGTAATTCCAAATAAATTTGTCTTTTTTACAAGCAAGGCGTTTTGAACGAACAGTCATATATTTTATGCATTTAAATTTTGTTCAACTCTTAACTTTTGACATTAAGACAGCAGATGATTGAAATTAATCACATATACTTGGACACACTAATAGCTCTTCCGTTATGAAAAGATGTAACTCTAATTTTTAAAATTGTTTCTCAAACACTGTATTATACACACTGATCGTATATATATATGTATACATAAACATTTTCACTATTGAATTGGACCGTATTAAGATCTAACGCAAATTATAAAACAGAACAATGCACTTTGCAATTTATGAATACATATTTTAATAAAACTGTTTTTTTCTACTGGTGTTCTTGATGTGTGTTTTTATCCTCTGAACATTTGAGATACAAGTGAAAAAGAACAGATAGTATACAATGCAACAGAAGAATTTACACATTTATTTCAGATAATGATCCCAGCATATAACAAATAGGGGTACGCTGCTTTCCTTTCTAGAAGGGAATCCATAACAGGCGAAAGACCGACTTTATTCGGGATTCGAACACGAACCCACTCGGTTAAAAGCCGAGGGTCATAGTCACCATACAGCCTGGGCGACGTTTTTTCTGCTGTTTTCGAAAAATATATCACTCTATTATTTTCTAATTAAATTATTTTTATCAAGAACCTGTACATGAAACAATATCAACAAGTAGAATGATTTTCAATTATAACCAAATTCCAGAATTGCTGTGTTCAGAGGTGTCGATCTCGTGCTTGTAAGGAATACATTGATAATCACCATTGATTTTAGATATTGAGGGACTTAAATATACAGTAGAACGTCGTTTATCCGAACGTTTATTATCCGGAGCGTCAGCTACCCGGACCAGTTCTTTTTTCGTCAACTACATGTACTGTATATGAATACGTTTTCGAAAAGTGCAATGCTCAACAGTTGCTTAGCGTGATGTCCAAAGTGACGGGAAAACCCAAGGTAAGGGATATTTGAGGAATTTCAGTTGCTTGAATTGGTAATGAAGTGGTCAATGACGACCGCAGGGAGGAGATTACCAACTTTGTACAATCGATCCCAGGATTTCAAGAATGCGATATAGAAGACTGTGGATTTCAAATGCTAAATGATGACGAAATTGTGTCTTCCGTGCAAGAAGAATCCGACCCTGTCGACGAGGACCCTGAAGATAATAACAACATAAAGAAAGTAGCAAGGACCCATCAAATGCTGACACGTTTTGTTCATAGAGCCAGCCATGGAGTGGTATGAACAACAATCAGAGTGCGGTCCTATTCAACAACTGCTTCTCAAGAGAATTGGAGACTTTTCAGTGAAAAAACGAAGGTGTACAATGGTACAGCGAAAAATAATTGATTTTCTACGATAAAGGTAAAATTACGACATTTTGCACCTATATCGCTTTTTCTTCAAGCCCGCTTCCCGTATGTGATGATTTTGAATATTCGTATATTGTCCGGTTTCATATACTGCATGGATCGCATTCGGTTTGTGGTAATCTGTACAACCACGTATCCGAACGGTGTCCGGTACCAATTGATTCGGATAAAAGACGTTCTACTGAAATTAAATAGTAGTTACTGGAGAAATCTATGTATTAAGGTCCTGATTATAGATCAAGGTTATTCAATAGAGATTCAATCTGTATGAAGTGGATCATATTATACTTGAATGCTTTATATCTTAATACTACTATTTGATATGGAATGTCTATTGAAGATTATTTAGGGTTCCATTGTTGAAGAATATAATGAATTTGAACTTCAAAGCAAAGTAAAAGAGATTAAACATGGGCATCTTAGAGGCTACAAATAATTTACAAATGACATTTGTTATTGTGTATGATGCTTTTATTTATAAAGCATGGTATATAGCGGATGAATACAGAAATAAAATGCTAATTAAAAAATAAATAACATTAAAAATATATTAAAACGCAGAACCTGCACAATGAGAGGAGACTCATACACTAGACATAAAATAAAAGCTGTGGAACTCAAGCAACGGAAAATTATATTATGATGTGCTCATAATATGTGAAAAAATCCCACTAGCAAAGTACAAAAATTACTGATGTGTCTGACAGTTATCTAACACCAACATGTTATGAAACATAGCTGAAGAGAAAGCAGCTTATGCTTTTTATTAAGGAAAACAAATTAGTCATGCATTTTTAAAGCACTAGAAAACGTATTTTTACGCAAGTTCTAGCGGCTGAAATGTATGCATTTTTTATGATTTGAAATCAAACTTTACATCTGAAATATTTCATTATTATATTTTATAGAAGAAAAAAAAACATTGTCACAAATCCTCACATCATGTAGTTAATTACAATTCCAGACTTCACGTTTAGCTATAGGCCTTTATGAAGAATTATTGTACATTACTTAGAATATATAAGTCTAAGGGGAATAAGCTTATATAATTTGGAAAATAATTTAATCAGATTCCAGTACTTCCATTTTGGAATATTTTGATTTGATTTTAAGAAATGTTTTCATGATGATATTTATTGTATCATGTAATAAAAATTATGTCTAAGCTCTTGGAGAACATAATTGCAAAAAAACGAGTCTTACAGTAGTCGCATATGATGCAAATCATCTGTCATGTTATAGTGGTAAATACACAATAGTAACTTAAATCCTGAATAAAATGAAGCGGGTATGTTTGGAAATAATTTTCTATAGAATAATTATATATTAATGAAAATTTTATTTAATAGCACAAGGAGTAATGCAATTCTTTATCAAAAATAGTTACTGAAAAATCTCGCGTGTAACGTGCTCCGCTGTATCACGTGCACCTATACTTTCAAGCTACAATTTTTAATTTTTTGGTAAATTCACCGTATTACGCGCAAAACTTTTTTTTTTACGAACAACGTTCGTAGTTCGCTTGTGTTTTGAAATCACTAATTCGAGGTATTATTCCAAGCTTTTAAGAAAAATAGTATATTTCTATAACTATAAGCCTTTAAGTTCTTAATAAATGTCATTTCATTTAAATAATCAGTATTACAACATATATAGAAGCCTAATTCTATATCATTTTTTTTTAAGTTTTTATTTTTACACCCGGCATTTTATGTATTTATAACAGTACCACTGTTAATTGTCGAAACATTTTGATTTGCGTTCATTTCGATCTTGAGTTCATCATTCAAAAATGCTATGAGTTACTCAGCTTTTGGCAAACTGAAGTTAACGTTAAAATCACCACTCAAGCGAGTGATATTTTTTTAAGAGAGCAGACTCACCTTCGGTACATGGTAAAAGTACAAAATGTAGAAAATCTTTAATTTTTTTTAACCGTTTGATTAGGAGAAATATGTACGGCCACCGAAATCACTGTTTCTCCATTTTCAAATAAGCATTCTGTCGCACATATGTCCCCCAATATATTGACTAACAATACCCATTCATTATGTTTGACGATAAGTAATGTCCATATGAGGAGCCACAACATGTGAGTTGTTCTGTTTGCAATAGACGCAACATCAACTGCTCTGGGACCCGGCCGTTTAAGCTGTAGGCAGCAATCGAAGTTAGGTATCGAAACACGTTCGTCATTATCTAACCATGTCTCTGCCAACTTGAGTAAGGTACAATTTTGTGAAATAACGTCGTTGAAATCTGTTTGGTGAGTCCTGAGACTTTGACAACTGAGCGTAATGATCGCAATTTTTATCCTGGTTGAAGTCTAATGAGATTTGCTCGTATGTGCGAAATGGATTTAGAGTCAAGCGCTCGAGTGCTTGATGGCTACTAGAGTTAGACCCCGATGCGAGGGTAGCGAGAGACACCACCATGCGCTCTTATTGGTCTAATCAAGGAGCGCGTACTTTCCCCATTCCTGTTACACATTTCCATCCCTTTTCAAGAAATCTCTTCTACAAATATCCTGCAAACGAGAGGAAAGATGTTACACATAAAAAAAATTTTGTTCATTTTAGTGGAAAAGCTCAGAAATTCACTCTAATTAAATCTAAGTAATAAAATATATGGACTCCTTTTATTACTACTGTAAAATACAACTAATTTTGGCTAAGGTTTCAGTAAACAAAAAAAATTGCTGTTTGAGACCATATTTATGAAAAACTTTTGCACTTGAACACCACATTATTAATTGAAAAAATAAAAAAAAAGTTATTTATCAAAAGTTGTAGAGATCATTTAATTAAACAATTAAGTCCCGAAGAAGCTGAACTTTGTATCACATTTTTACTTCTCTGAGTGTTGGATTTTTCGCGATGTACTTTTGATTTTTCAGCCTAATTAGTATTTATATGAACTAATATCACATGCATAATAACTAACGCATTAAAAATAATTACAACATAATAATTTTTTAATGAAACATAATTTTTAATATCACATTTCAACATCATTCCAAAATCCTATGTTGACTTTTTCAGCAAGTAAAATTAAATCTTCCTAGAGTTGATATTCCATATTCAAATCTCGATAAAAATTCCACTCATCAACAGTAGTTATATAAACCTTATCTCGCACACAGTTATGTATTTTGTCAAACTTAAGATTCCTATGTAATCTCTAGATAGATCATTTGCGTAGATCAATGATAAAGGTAAATATTATTTAAAAAATTGAAAAAATATGTTAAATCGTAATGAAAACTGTTAAAAAATATGTAAGAGACAATAGTTGGACTTCAGAGATCTAAATATTAGTCCGAATTCGGAAAAAAATGCAAGTTTAAGAAAAAAATCCGTTATTTTGGAAAATAGCTCACACACACACCTTTTAGTTGAGGCAAAACTACTAAAGGCTAGAAAATAGGTCATCAGTTACAAATAGTCATATTTTTCCTTATCAAGAATGCGATTGTATACATTTTTTTTAAAAAAATAATTATAGTATTTATAATGTTTTCCTATTCTTTTTGTCGTCTGTTTCAAACATCCTTCACGGTCCTAGAATCAGTTTTACACTATGATGTGAATACCGTACGTTTCGTTTCTCGAACATATACATTCATATAAAAATGACTAAAGTGAAGTTTTAAAAAGACTGATTCTGTAAAAATGTTTGTTGACAATTAATGAAATTTCGGAACCAATGTCATTTGTTATGTTAAAAAGGATCTCCTGAAAGATTTTAAAACTTCAAACAGGGTTTATGTATCAAAAATAGGTACGAAAATTGCTCTTACTGCCTTATGGGTTATTTTACATTCAAAATAACCCATATCAGCATTGGCATTCACATTGATTTTTTTTTAAAGTTTTCAAATGTCAAAAAAGGCAGTTTACAAAATTTCCATGTATACTATTTGTTTTAAATAGATCCTATTGTTCATTTTCGATTATTAATAATATGTGTAGTTATTATTGCAGCCAGATTGCTTTGATCATTTTTTATATTAACGCGCGATCACTCGCGCGGTGTGTTCTGTACACCCCAGCAACAAGAAAAGCCTACTACAATTTTAAAAATAATGCGCAGAGCCACGATTTTTTCTGTAGCTGCCCATTTTAGGTCATTGAACCTTCAGATTTGATGTAATCAATCTCGCTAGGACGATTGGAATGTAACGCCCTTCAAAAGTTTATTTGGGTGCTGAGAACACCCCGCGAGTGATTGAGTAATATTTTCGTACTCGAAGCATCTACGGAAAAGTACATTTTACTCTTTCCGTTTACGTTTTTTTTTTTTTTTTCAAATATATTAATATGCACGAATATTTTATTTAAAATTTCAATAAATGCGGTATAAAAATAATATAATTCTATAAAATATTTGTAAAATACAATTTTTTTTAAAAAAATTTCAAAACGTTTTCTAGAAATTATGACAAAAACTCCATGGGAATGGGAGAAATATCGACTTTGTCGTCTATTAGATACTGTATCAACAGATTGACAAAATGAACTAAGTGAATTCGATAACTGCGTGAATTCGTAACCAAAGTTGGAGAGATGAAACTTGAAATCATAAATTTTTATAATAATTAACCTTTGGCCATTGCGAATATTTTATCATCTACTTAATACTGCAGGAATTAATGCTTCCTTTGTCTATTATTCGGTTCTTCCTGAAAATAAATGAGACATTCAATATTATTAGAGGAGATTAGAATGGATCTTGTGCAGCCACAGTGGGATATGAGATCGGATTTCCCAAACCTTAACAAAACACTCAAAAGAAGCTTTACTGACACAGAATATATTAAAAAGAGCATTAATCCCCCTAAAATAGGGGTGTTGCACTGCTTGTCCACGGGTAAAAGATGTAAAAATTATTTGTTTTTGTCTTCAATGTAAGAAAAATATGTGCTTAAAGCATATGAATACAGTCTGCTCTGAATGTTTGAAAAATGATTAAAATATTATTTTTCTACTTTTTACTATCCTTATCATTAATTATAAAGTATATTTATTACTGGTATATACGTTTTACTTGTGGTTTATGAAAAAATATAAAATTGTGTACTTCAAAATGAAAATTTCGTAGGTTTAGTTTAAATTAATGCTAGTCTCATTTGAATGCAATAAATTTAACAATTTTGTTTGTGTAATACAAAAAACCTCTTATACTTCATAAATATATATCATAATTGACTTAAAATTTTTTTCTTATTTAAATACATGTGTTAAGAGAGTTTGGGGGGTATTCTCTACACCCCGCGAGTGACGACGGTAGAAAAACAGGCGCGAGTGACCGCGGGTTAAGAAATATCTTCTGAATAAACATTCAGTTTCCATTTTCTCCAATCAGGAATCATAATCGTTAAAATTACTTATTTTTTTGCATTGAACTCATTTAAAAGCACACCACATTTTTAAAAATGAGTTCAGCTCATCCATTATTAGAGACCCGTTGCAGATAATTAGATATTTATAGAACATTTAAAGGTGATGTGAGGTATTTACAAAAATTATTATCAAAATAGGAAATGATGAGTGGGTGAAAAATATATATTATATTAAATAATATAAAAACAAACGCCTATTTCTCATGTGAAAATATATTTGTATATTGATAAAAAAGAGGTGTATTAAATTTTATGATCCAAAAACATTTAATAGGTCTGCATAATATTTAAATTTTAAACAAGAAAGGAAAATTAAATTAAAAACAAATGTGATGTTAAATGCCCCCAAAAAGTAATTTTCTTTTTCATTTTTGTAACTTTACTACCGTATTGGTACCGATACTTTAGTACCATATTGAGCCACCTCTAAAAGGAAAGCGAAGTGCAATATGGTAAGACATTCAGCTTACAAAGCCTGCATGATTTTCTGTGTCATCTCGTTCTACAATTGCTGCCAACGCGTTTCTAATGTCCACGAAGCTCAAAGCTGTCCAACTTGCCGTCCTAAGCAATAACAGATTTTCTCAAATCGGGATAAATCTGGAAATCGACCAGGCCAAGGAAGGTTAGATATGAGGTAATAGTAGTCCTGTGAAACCCTTGATGTATTGATGTATGTAGGCGAGCATTGTACTGTTGAAAAATAGCTCCCTTAAGCCCTACCCTGAGTGACAACACAAGTGCCTCAATAATGTTACGAGTGAACCTCTGGGATGTCATGGTGCAATAGATCGATATTAAGGTTCACTTTGTGACTTTTGCAATGGCTATACATACAATCACACCAGGTTTGGGAGGAAGTGTGCCGCTGTACATCAAAGAAAGAACTGAGACGTTCCCCAAGGGACCTACGAAGTCGTACGTGATTGTCATTATTACCCAACTTGAATCTGGATAATCTTGGAAACGAACTGATTCTATTCGTATGCAGTACAATCCCTTTGAGTGTATAACACCCCAAAAGGAGGCTACGGTAAGAAAATGTCAATCTCAGTATATGCAATGGACACCGCGAGGCAGCTGTCCTTCAGAACGGTTCTTTTGCGATAGTACAGCTTGAAGCAGATGGACATAGTGAATGTACTGCCAGTG
Source organism: Trichonephila inaurata madagascariensis (assembly GCA_019973955.1). Classification (NCBI taxonomy): domain Eukaryota; kingdom Metazoa; phylum Arthropoda; class Arachnida; order Araneae; family Nephilidae; genus Trichonephila; species Trichonephila inaurata. Next base: position 69,071 of record BMAV01006632.1, on the reverse strand, counting down.
TAAGGAAATCTAACGCTGAGATAGTTGGCTCTAAGTGTATTATGACGAGACGGTCCACTATAATATTAGTCTGTCGAAGTTCTTTTGAGCTTGGTCAACATGTAACAAACCTCTTTCTAATCAAGTCGATTCAACATCTCCTTACAGCAGTGTTTCTCAAAGTTGCAATATTCATGACCCAATATTCAACCATAATTTTCATCACGCCCCTATCATGCAATAACAATATTTTGAATTCAATAATGCTATACTTTCACCTAAAAATACGATATGACTTTAACCTCTTAAGGGTCCCTGACGTATATTAATGTCTCGCAAAGCCAAATCATTTATTTCCTCGGATATATATGTATATTTTTCCGAAGTACAAACTTTTCTGTGTACTGCTATCCATAAAATTATTCCAAGGGTTTTGGAATGTCGTAGAAGGATCTAGACAGATTTTGCTAAGGATTTACTAATTTGAGGTTATTTGTTTCTTTATTTTCCCCCCCCCCCCCAATGCATCACATACACGCGACTGCGTGAAAAATGGTTGGCATTGGGAAAGGAATAGCATAACTTTTAATCGGCAGTTAAGAGATTAATTATAAATCACACAAAAAAGTTTATCAAGATAAATGTTTATTTTTATTTTTAATTATATATATTGCAAGCCCATGGATCACTGGTAATTAAAAAAACTTGTTCTTAACTCAGTACTGTTAAATTAATTATAAAATACATTGTGTAGCACTGATACATTTATAAGTGTAATATATCAGTGCCTCCTTCATAGAGTTGTCATGCCTCCCCAACGGGGTCGCTCTCCACAATTTGAGAAACGTTGCCTTACAGTAAAGTCAGTAATGCCTAAGAGTCTACTCCAAACTGACCACCTTGTTTCCATCGTCTCTATGATTCTTTCTCTCAAGAACTTTGACAGCTGCTTATATTGTTTCTGATGGCGGCGTAATGACATCTGTACTTAAAAAGCATCCATCTACTACAGATTAAAAACACACAAACAAAATATACTTACCAATTTTATAATCCAAATGGAATGCATTTCAGCACCCTCTGGCGTCTCAATTAAACTGCATTTCTAATAATTTACATATCTCCCTCACACGTTCCTTCATTCTAAGCTTCGTAACAATTTCCCGCTTACTTCTTGCTGCGCAAACTTTTATGGTAATAAATGCATTGTGTCAATGTATGAAGCCCATTTTTCAAATTAAAATTAGTTAAATACAAATTAATGGGAGCTTTTACATAAATGTTCAAATAAAAGAAGTAATACCCTATAGATGCAACTATTCATATCATAAGCCAAAATATTAATTGCAAAATTTGTATAACATTCAGGTTTTTGCAAAAAACAAATATAGCAAGATATTTGGAAAGGTGCAATGCAAAGCAAAGCTGCTTCTTTGAGTCTGCACTTTTGAATTTGCATCTAGCACTTATCTCAATTATATTTTTTTCGTAAAAAATATTTTAATTAACTTTTAGAAAAATGTTAAACATACACCACACACACATATGAGTTATTCCCAAAATTAGCGAAGATTTCAAAATTAAATTTAAAAAAATACGGAAAGTCATAAAGTTGTATGGTTTGCGGGATTCTGCTATGATAACCAAGGAATTAAAACCAAGTTTTAAACCATGTGACTAGGTTTTTTGAATTAGATATGAAGCCTGACTAAAGAAACTTTAAAACCAGTAGTTTTTTTTTTTTACATGTACGCATTCTGGTACTGACATGTGACATTCTGGTGAGACATGCTTCAAAACTTGTTAATGTTGGAAACAATGGAACAATTTTAGTGTTAATCACCTGGACCATAGCCTTGATACAAATAGATGCAGTTTAGATGGAAATTTCTATGTCAAAAAGGAACCGGATATTACAATAGAGGCACTGTTTGAAAAGCTTAGATGTGTACATTGAATGCCAATGCTAACCGAACTGAAAATGTAGGTAGTAATAATTACGGTAGTGAGTGTTGCAGCTCTTCAGAAACATCATCCAACAATTACCCGTATTTCTCAGTTCGGTATGATGCTAGACAAATTAAACTACAAAAAATGTTTAGGTATCGCATTCTGCCCCACAGCCTCTTCAACATTTTTAACTATTTGAGGAAAAACTAATAATACAGATTTCTACGTGATTTCGATCATATAATAAATATATATGTATGTCAGTGCTTATCAAAGTTTCAATACTTGCGGCCAAATTTTCAATCATAATTTTCTTCGCGCCCCCCATACAATAACAATACATTGAATGCAATAATATATATATATATATATATATATATATATAATGTACTTAGACGCTAAAACAACACAATACTATCTTAATTATCAGCCACTCAAATTATCAAGATAAATATTAAATTTTGTATATGTTACTCTCTTTCAAATAATAGGTATTTAAAGTAAGTCATTTTTAAGTAATAGATATTTTAAGTAGGTTATATATATATAATTTTAAGTAATTAGAAAAGTATTATGTTGTTTTTCTTTTCTAATTTATAAATTGGAACAGATAACAATAAAGGTGCGACGTGTATATATTTTATGTCAGAATGTATTACGTTTTGCTTCCTTTAAGTAAATTTTTATAATAATCTTTTATTCTCGACTTTTTAATATGCTCGCGTCCCCCTCATAAGGCTATCACGCCCCCTAGTGGGGCTCCCCCCACAGTTTGAGAAACACTGATGTGTGTAGTATACATAATGTAAACATCTTATTCGGATAATTATCACACTTATTTAAATTTGAAATTTCGATTAATTTATAGATAATTCATATTTTATTTTCCTATTATTCCCTAAAGAATATTCAGAAAGCTTCACACTAAAAAACACATAAAAACTTTGAAAAGAAAAAAAAAACAAGGTAACTAATTTAATAAATTAATTTTGAAGTAATATCATATCTACATAATCAAATTAGCTATAAGAAAGTTTTAGTTTAATTTTTCAACTTCCTTGAAAACATATTTGAATAAGAAAATTGTAATGAAGTTAATGAGGTATTAAAAGCATTGTGTAAATTTTATTTAACGTTTTTAGTAGTTTAATATAATACTTAATCATAAATAAGTTTTCTTCTCGTGCGATCTTTATTGATAGTAATTTGATTTTCGAGATATTAAAACAGGATACGGAAGCTAATTTATCAGGCTTCCGATTTTATTCTCAAACTTTAATCAGATCACTTTTGAACTCTAATTAAAGTGTGAGATTTAGTTTAAAACTAAGATTTTTTTCTGCATTATTCGATTGCGTTGTCATCTATAACATCCATGAAAAGGAACACTCCATATGCAGGAATATAATTTAGGATTTTATAATTTAAATAATTTTTGTCATATACATCATTTCAAAATCCAAATTGTGCTATAAAAATACAACATTATATGCAAATAAATTTGAAAAAAGAGGTTACAGATCTCTGAAGATTTCTTTTTCTTTTAAAAACATAAATTCAAAAAGTTGTTTTATAATCAATTATATTGTCTTGCAATTAATTTTATTAATTTTGTTATCTATTATTAATTGCATACATTGGAAAAATATTTTCTTCTCAAGAATTTGATTATAAATAAAATACTTCTTTTTCACTATTTCTATGAATATTGTATCGACCTTAAACATGTTTCAGTATGTTTATTTTTGCTTACATTAAATATGAAACCCAAGAATTTTTCAATGAAAAAATTTTTCAAATCGAAAAATAAGTTAAAACTAAAATTACATTTGAGTTTGGTATCTATTTTTAAGAAAATCTACTTGCATTGATTATTTATTTTAGTTTATACTTATTTTTATGTAAATCAACTATTAACTGTTTATTATTATGAATAAGATTTTGAGAGAATTTTTCGATAATATTGAAAAGGCTAAGGCAAAGCGTATGAATATTTTAAGAAAAGAAAATCTATCGTCTTAAGATATATATATATATATATATATATTAACATGATTTCCATAATGCCCTTGAATAAATAGAGAAATATGATCATTCATGCAAGACACCATTTATAGAACGTACAGAAACCTACCCTGAAAAGCTAAAAGAAGTAGCCCTAACAGAGGAACACGTATTTCTCCTCCTCATATAAAAACAGTACTGTTATCTCTGAAGTTTAATAAATGGGATCTATGGTATTCTATCAAAGATCTTTCCGAATCTATACTGTTTATTAAAAACTAATAATACTGGCTGTTTTTTTTCATTTCATAATAAATACTAATTCATATAAATAATCTACTATACCATCAATGTTTTTTTTCGTAGCATCTATTTATACTTCATAAGAAACGCTGTAAAACATGTGTATATATTTGTATATGTACGAGGGAGTCTGAGTCGTTTAAAATTCCAGATATCAGGGGAGTCGATTGTTTCTCTACCGAATTCACCACCCTGAAAACTGCAAGGAATTATATAAACAAACATATTTTGTATATTTTAGAATTATTATTGCATGAGAAATTTGGAAGTGTATACTCACTGTTATTTATGGGGAAAAAAATGTTTTGTCTTGCACCTTTATATTTTACCTTATATTTTTCCGAGCATGGAATGCTTGGGATATCAGTTTATTAAATATAGGTTATGAGATTTTCTAAATTTAATGCAATACAGACTTCTAAAAATAAAACTGTTTATGAGAAGTTATTCAGTTTAGCTATCAAGAATTAATTAATTCGTCCTTGAGAATGCAATTAAAATAAGATTTCTATGCGATGACAGTAAAACAAGCAGAATCAAAATCATCCTTCATCACATATTATAAAGGCTAATAGATTTTCTATAAAAGGTAAATCTTTTAAAGATAATAATATAAATCAAACAATAATGATTTTGTTTTCTCTTTTTTCTGTTTTGAGAAACTTACAATAACTCTTAGACGTTAATTAGGATTTTCAACCAAAAAAGATGATGTTAATTTTATTTCTTTTATTATTTTACTACTTATCTCCAACCTGTCATCTATGTTCTCTTTTTTCGGAAACAAGGGACTTGATTTTGAAAAATATTACCATGGTATGATACCCGAACACACTGATGACAATCCTTGTTAATTAGAGAATCAAACTTTTCGAAAGAACTACCTGACATTTTGATGTGGTTAATTGACTTACATAGCTCAAACTATTTATCAAATTGTATTGGAAAAAATGGAAAGATGCATGATGGTGAGGTTATTCAAAATCGAGTGTGAGGAAAAAAGAGAGAATATTGAATGGAATAAATGTTAGGATGTGTTTGTCTCGGTGATAGCTGCATAAATTAAAACAAAAATTGTTTTATTCATGATACAAAAAACAGTGCCACACAGGGCTTTTTAGAAATAATTTTTAAAAAGCTTACGTAGTAGTTTTTGCCTTAAACTAATAACTTAAAATGATTTCAGAAAACACATACATGCGTTTCATTCCAGCAAGAGTAAATGTAGAACTTCATTTCAGCATATATAAAAAATACTTGCCAATTTTTTTGTTTTTAAATTTAATATTTTTAATTCAAAAACCACGTTATCTTTTCTAATAGTATGATCTGAAATGACCTTATTATTATGTTTATCAAGTACATGCAAAAAATACACATGACTCCATGGAATAGTTTTGAACAATATTTATATCTTAAAATGAAATTTTAAATTACACGTTTTCCAAAAATATGGATCTCGAAAACCTACAGCACTCTAGCTTTTCTAATTATAATAACATACTTCTATATAAATAAGTAGAATTTATTTTTAAAATTATCGTTCCAAGACAAATCGCTGAAACTTCTTTTTTTATTCCTGCTTAAATTGTTCTCTTCAATGTTTGCTGAAAATGAGTTGATTTTTTTCATATTGCCATTTAATAACCATTTAATGTTTTAAGTAAAAATGATTGTAACAAATTTGATTCTGTTAGATTTCAAATGATCATTGATAACATACGAATCTGACTTATTATTAACAAAACATAACATAAACAATAATAATAATTAATGAAACTATGAAATATATTACTATTTAACCGGTACTTATAAGTACCACTCACTTTAAAATTAAATAGAATACCCATTTTTTCCAATACTCTGACAAAACTTATCAGGAATATTCTTTTAAATACACTCTTCTAAAATATATGGCAGCAATGGCTATATGATGAGTATTTTAGCAGTGAAGATGAACAGTTTTGTAGCAGAAGCTGCGTTTTCAGCTGACGGCATTTTGAACGCATTGCAAAGATTGCCATTTTTGTTCCGAAAAAAATATTTAATATCAAAATGTGTCTTATTTTTTGTACATAAATGAATACCTTAGAAAACAATTTGACTCTTTATTTTAAGTGAACAGTATATATAATCAATTTTACAGTTGATTATCTTTAATTAATTAATTAGCTCTAAAGGGTAAAATTTCCCAAAGTTGAGTATTTTGTTTATGTATATTCCTTAATTTTCAATGTAGTGATTAAAAAAAATATTGCATGGAAAAAACTGCAGTAAATCATAATGAGATACATAAAGGGTTAGAATCTCTTTACATAGATTTTCAAAATCAATCAAAGTGTTTAGGAGATTTTGAGTGGAATTTCAGCGACCATAAATAGACCATAAATAACAATTTCGAATTATCAAAAGGGAAAATAATTGATAAATATATATTTTTTAATAAAGAAATGCATGTTTAGTTTTAAGCTAGTGGAATCATAATTGATTTCAATGGGGAATTACGATACTCTTGGAAATATTTGTTGTAAAATAAAACAGTTTTAAATATATTTTGATTACAAAATGTTAAAAAAAAAAAAAAAAAAAAAAAAAAAAAACTTGTTTCTTGTCATTTATCATGCATTCAGAATCCTTTATCTCTGTATAAAATTATATTATTGAGCTGCGTTTGATTTGTAGGAGAGATCAAATGATGTTTACATTTACTTTGTTGAAATAATTTGCCAATATAGTATAGAAATGCTTTCTTCCATTTGAATTCAAGTGGACTTAAGCCTTCACTCGTGTCTTATGAACTGAAACATAAAGGATTCGTTAAAATGAGATTTAAGCAGTGGTGGTGAAAAACACTCAAATAATAAAAAATGTCAAAAATTTCCTTTGCGCAACACACATATGCAATTCATATTTGTAGTTCTCTTTAAATTCATATAGCTTTATGAAAATTTTTCTAAAGCAAAATATGACGTTAACTGGCTATAAAAACATACATTCTTTTTCAGAATAAATTTTTGTTACAGTTTCATAACTATAGATTGACTGCTTATATTAATATATAAAGAGGGTTTTCAGTTAACACATTTGTATTTAGAGCTTAGATGAAGTAATTAATAAGCCATTTTCAAATACAGTCGTATAAAGTACTATAAATGTCAACCAAGTTTTTATTAAAATGTATATAATTTTTTTATTTGAACACAAAAAATTACTTATATTAAATAGGCATCCCTTGATAAAGCATCTTGTATTAAAAAAGATATTGAAAAAAAAAGTAGGGAATGCATCTATCGTTTCCAATACTTTGAATTTCAAAGTAAATAAAAAAAAACCTAATGCTTTTTTTTCTGTTGTTTTAAATGGCTCTCTCTGAGCTTTAGATTGATGATAGACCAAAGAAACGCTTTAAGCGAATTAGAAAAGGAGAAAATTATTGCTTTTAAGAAGTTGGGGAGTTAGCAAGATCGATTGAGAAAAATGTAGGTCGTTTCCATGGGGTATTTCTTAAATTTCCTTAAACTGATAGGAGATAATTATGGCAGAAATAAAATACCAGAGACTTCGGTACAAGACTCGAAAATTTTATAACATTATAAAACGTTATTTGGGAAATGAATGAAATTACTTTTTTTTTTTCAATTCACATACGTACGCATATATGCATTTATTTCTACTCAAATAAAATTTATGAAAATTGCTAATATTTGATAAACAGTGAAAATTTCTTGGAGAGTTCCAAGGAAACACATAAATATTAAATATAAAACATAATAGCGAATATGAAAGTCAATGCTTGTGATAAATATCTAATTATTAAAAGTATAGTGATAAATTTCATTAATCTATTTACAACTCTTATAATTTCTACTCAAAATGTATTCGAGAAAATATTCTAAATTATTTTTAAAACACCTATTATTTTCAGCCTGTCGCATTCCATGCTTGTAACATTTCCTGCAATATTCTGAATTAAGTGAAAATAAATAAAACATTTTAATCCGCATACGTCTATTTTTATCATCACTTTTTTCTGATTTATCTCACTTACAATCAATCGAATTTCAATACACAATTTTGGGGACCCTTTTCTAGGCATGAAAATCGGTAAGTGGCGAATGGTGTCAAGTGCATGGATCATGCAAGGTACAAATCGTGTGGCCTGAGCGTATATGCATGTCATAAGGTGAGGAGTAAATACCATGTGAGTTAAAAGTTTGTGCAAAGTTCAAATATGATTACTAAAACAGGTAATAATCGACAAAAAATTTTCTCTTGACGCTAAGAGAATGAGAGGGGGAGCCTGGATTTTGTCCTTCTGAATAAAATATTATTTCGAAAAGCAACTCACACGTCGTAATCAGGCATTTTATGCATATTAAAGAACGAACATGTTGGAGTTAATACCAAAACTTATAATATACTATTTTTACTGAAAGGTATTCATCTTAACTACTAGCCCAAGATAAAATGCAAGTAAGGAGCTTCACTATTCCCATAACAAAGGAGTGTAGCATGTGGTCATCGATGACAAGGACCATTTGTAGAATGGCATGTTTCACTTCCATTAAGGCACTGTAAAAATCAAGGTATCCATGAGAGTTTACTTAAAACCTATCAGGATCATGCCCGGTGATTGCACAGATCGCGGATCCTTAAAACCAAGAATATCCCTTAGTATTTGGTAAAAGTTTCCAACAAAAGCATATTTTCCTGACTTGCTATATGGAGTAGCTGACCATTCTGCCTAAAAACAACAGCAGATAACGCATGGCACTCATGCAATATAGGCAGCACTTAGTCACGCAAAAAAAGTGATATACCATGTCGTAGTGACTGTATAAGTTTTCTTTTTCATGTAGAATATAGGACAGGGCTCTTTAAAAAAAATAAAATCAGAATAGATCTAGAATAAAACATATGGTAAAGTCACTCTAAACCACTCACATAAGGAAAATGCAGTGATTGGCTCATGTACTCATGGAGATATAACATTGCCCAAGTACGACTGTTTTGCGTATCCCCGTAACCATGCAGTGAAAAATGGACATTCATCCATATGGCATTCAGCAATTATTGCGGGCCTCTTTTAATTTGTGGCAGATCCCATGTAGCAAATACTTCAATCGTATCTGTATCCTCCAATAGTTGCCGGTGGTTCCAGGAATTTGTACTTGTACAGATCCAACAATCCATGTTGAAACTTCGAATTCACGGTTCTGGAATCCCCGTTCATCTTCCAGCTTTATGAGAACTGCTAATTCATGTGCATGTCTTCAGTGCCAAAACTATTTTGACAGTTTGTACTACGTGGACACGGTCCGCGCTTAAGGCTGATCTGCCTTTTCGTAAATGATTCTCCAAACACTCTCCGTTTCCTCTAAAAATCATACGAGAATTTCCTTATCATATTCAAAGAAATAGGGATTTTATGTAAACACATTTTTTTTTTCAATCCGACATTTTTTCAATGTAACAACTGCAGAAACACCATTCTGGTAGAAATGTTTAACGAAGAAAGCTGGATCAGGTAACAAAAGCATGCTGCCGGCTACAACTGACAGATTGCTCTCAAGCATGTCTTGATCATATCCAAATTAGCATAACAGTCCCAGTATTAGCATGAAAGTTCCAAATTAGCATAAGAGTAAGCGCCCTCTTTTGATTAATTTGGAATTATTTTTTTATATGGAAAAAATCAAATTTTTCCCTCTCTTGATTTTGGTGCCAATAGAATTTTTTTTTTCATGAATTACTGTTGGTTTTGTTATCAATTATTGATCTTAGAACAAACTTTTGACAAACCAAGATGCTTAGTATTCGAAAGCTCTAATTCTTTTTCGAATGTCAAAAATCCAAGCAATAAATATTAGGTTGGGGAAAAAGAAATCCATTATTTTTTCGGAAGATGGCTCTAGTGTCGATATCTCGTGAAGTATCAATCAAACAATTTCAAATTTATGCTCGTTGTCTAGATGGCATTTCACACTAACAAAATTATTTTGTTTTTTTTTGTTTGGTTCATTCAGTTGTGAGTTAAAGGGTGTTAAAAATGGAAGCCAACAAAGAGAAAATTCGGTACAGTTTACAGTTTTTCTTTGATAAAGGCGAAAATGCAAGCTGAAATTGTGAATGATGTTTATGATGCCGATGCTGTAACAGCTAATTACCTCCAATTGTGGTAACCTCGATCCTGTTCAGGTATTTTTGATGTTAAAAATTCACCTAACACAGACAGGTCCGTCGTCGAAAATGTCGATAAAATCCTATAAATAATCGAAATTGACCGGCATGTTAGTAGTCCTAGTATCGCCCAGGAGCCGAAGATCGACCATAAAACAGTTTTAAGCCATTTGCGCAAAGTTGAATTCAAAAAGAAGCTCCATGTTTGGGTGCCAAAACAATTAACATCAAAAAACATGATGAATCAAATTTCCATCTGAGAAGCCTTGGCCAAACGGAATGAAATCGATCCATTTCTTAAGCGGATGGTGACTGGAGATGAGAAATTGGTCACATACTACAATACTGTGTGCAAACGATCGTGGTTAAAGTGCGGTGAAGCAGCTCAAATAGTGGCCGAACCAGGACTAACGACCAGGAAGGTTCTACTATGTATTTGGTGGTACTGGAAAGGAATCATTTATTATGAGTTCCTTCCGTATAATCAAACACTAAATTCAAATATCTTTTGTCTACAACCTGACCATTTGAAGCCAGTGATTGACTAGAAACGGCCAGATTTGGCCAACAGAAGAGGTGTTGTGTTCCAACAGGACAACGCCAGGCTACACACTTCTGCAGTGACTCGCCAGAACCTCCTCGCATTGCAAAACTTCCTAAAAGATAAGAAATTGGGATTAAGAGAAGATTGTGAAAATCTATTACTAGATGTTTTCACCAATAAGTGCCAAGACTTCTATGCTAGAGGCATTATGAAGCTACCTTTAATGAGGCAACAAATTATACAACAAAACGAAGCATATTTGAAACAGATCGGACAATCGAAAGCATGTTAAAAAAGTCTTGATTTTCATGCAAAAATAATGGATTTCTTTTCCCCCAACCTAATATGTTTTATCAAGATTAAAGGTCTAAATAAAATAATCCAATGCGGAAATATGCGAAATCTCTAATTTTTTTTTCAAATGTCAAAAATCAAAGCAATAAATATGTTTTATCTAAATGAAAGATCAATATAAAATAATCCAATTAAACTCAGTATCACACATAATTCTCTTAATCTTTTAAGAAGAAAATTATAATGAAGTATATGTATTTGCATCATTTAACTCTACACAGTACCCTAAAAATTTCATTATTACCGAAAATTTTTTTGTTACATTTTCTAGCGTCCCATATCATTGAGAAGCTTGTGCCATGAAATTTCAGATATGTTAGCAAATTTGTTTTTACGATATTTGAAGTTTTATGAGCTATGGTTTTGGTTTCGGTTTCATTTTAAAGCATTTTTTCACTCTTAAATTAAATTAATTAAAAAATAGTTTTGAGCTTTTAGTTTGAAATTGTTATTAACTCCAATGTTCATTAATAAAATCATTTCTGCTTGATTATGTTTCCAGTTTTTTGAGTTCTCATAATTAATTAATTAAGATTAATTCCCTGGCCGATTTTTTTGCTTTAAAAAGAATTTATATCTTAAATGCTTTATCATAAATTTTTTCCTGTACAGAAAATGTCATGGCAAAAGCGTACTTATGTTGCTGTGAGAAACAATATTTCGGAGATGGAATACTACTGAAAAGGATGTATCTAAAAATCAGTCCTCAGATAATACTGCAATTAGACTTCGAATACAAGTATTATGAATTCAAATGTTGCTGATATGACTGAATATTTCCTTGATGTACCAAACTACATTATACTAAACATATTGTAGAACTATAGTTTAGTATTTTAAAGTCGTACAACAAGAGCTATAGCTTCCTAAACTGCCCCAATTTAAAACTGAAAAAAAATTAAATTGTATGAGCAAACCTGACTATTTTTAAATTAAGTTCGTATCATTATTATTTTGTACATAAATGCGTTTTGTTTCAAAATGTTTGTGCAAATATTAGGTTCAGATTAAGCTGAATAAACTGTCGTCTTAACAAGTGCTTTCAATATTATGTAAAAATATATTTTGAATTAAAAATATTATTTTTGGTTATATTTAATTAAAGTAGTGTTTTAATGTAGAACATACATTGTAAAACAACATATTAAAAATTAGAGCTTTACGGGCATTATAAGTTTTTGTTTTATGATTTGGAAAACTTTAAATGCGTTTTTCTCAGACTTTCAATTTTGAAGGTATAAGTGTTTTCTAATCCCTAAGGCTTTTTTCCTGTTCAAGATAGAGCCTTGAAATTTTTTGTTTATTCTCCCAAAGGTACGTTCTATAAAATATAGTATGGATTTAGGACTCAGATCTCTAGTTATTTTTCTAAAAAATACTAAATTTTATATTTTTAAAAACTTCGTGTTTTTTCCAGGTTTTTCTAGAAAATAATTATTAAAAATCAACAAATGAATAGATTTTCAAATCCATACTAACTTGTGCTTGTAATAATTTAAGAAACATAAATACCATAAATTCACTAAAACATTTTAAAAATTGAGTATTTTATAAGAGTTTGAAAAAACTTCAAAAATTCCTAATTTCTTAAAATTGTGAAAAGACTGCTGGCAAAACCGACTTTTTCTTCCAGAATCAGCTTAATAATATAATCTAAATATAAAACATCAATTATTTTTACTGTAACTGTCTCCTAAGAAATGTTTTTTAAGAAAGGATAATAAGTGATATTTTTAAAAAAAGAAACACAATATTTGAAAAACATATTATATTTAATAAATTCACCAATATTTCTCGGTGGCTTATAATAAACGCTTTTAAATAAATAATGTAATTTTACATAAACATATTCAATTCATATTTATTGCTCAAGGGTTTTTTTTAAATAAACAAGCCCTGTTCTTTAACAATTAACTAACTTCTTATGAGTTATTAAACTATATAAATATTTAAAGGCTTAATGCTTGCCTTTATCTCCAAATGCATAGTTTTCATTTATATGAGACTTAATATTATTGACTTAAGTTAACGCAAACATTCAAATTTTTATCTAAAATATCTTAATACACATAATTAAAAAAATTAAAATTGTTAATTCTGCTTAAACGTCATTGGAAATGAAAAATCTCTTCAAGTTCTGCATGTGTTTGATTTTTTTTTATCTGCTTAGCATTTAATCTCTATTTTTTTAAACTAATCAATAAAATTAAAAAGATTTTGATACATTCTGTATTTGTAGCTATTTTTAACTTTCCTGCATCAAAATACAAGTTTTTATAAGAATTTCTTTCATAAAAACCGTTTAATTTTTTAGCCAGATTTTGACATATGACTGTATTCACACCAAAAGTAATCAACCGTTCATATTGCATTTCTTCCTACGATCATAAAAAGAGACAAAAACTAATTTTCTGCACCATATATTTTGCATTTGTTTTAAATTCCTCTAGAATTAACCAGACGTAATATTTTTTTTTCTACTTTTAATCAGAAACTGTTTTAACAGCAATTAAAAAAAATACTATTTTATTTTCAATAAATTTTAAGCCAAATGGTGCCTTCTGTATAAATTTTCATTTGATCTATATAAAATATTAGTAAGAAAAAAATAGCAATAATAGATTAAGTACTTTGTCGTTAAATATTTAGACACCTAGTTTTTTATGTAGAATCATTTTCTCAAAAATTGGAAAAAATATTTTAAAATGTAAAACATTAAATCTATAATTATTTTAATTTAATTACATATTATAACTTCCCTTTTCTTCACTAGATTCAAAAGAACAATTGAAATATTTCAAAAGGGGAGAATCCATTTAGGCCCTCTGAATTAAAAAATAAATAAGAGGTATTCCTAATCGATTTTGACAAATCTGGTACCATTAAGGAGATATTGACGTGAAGAGCTAAAATTCTATTGGGAATACCCATCGCAAATGAGCCGTTTTTAAGATATCGGCAAATTTAGAATCCGGTTCAAACGAGGATCTCATTTTCTATCCATGTTTTTGCATTCATAAAGAATCGCAAGATGGCTTTTTCCCCTATTAGTTGCTTCTTCAGCAACCCGTAGCTGTAGAAAATGCTACAAGTAAAATACTTTGGCAATTATTCTTTTGCCAAGGACCATATTATAACATTAAGACAAAAAAAACTTGATTCCTATAACGTCCAAATAGTAATATGCTTTCTAATGTCATTCACTTGTTGCGCATGAAACACCTTTTAAAATCCTCTAGCCAAATTTACGACGAGATAATTAATTCCAATTATTCTATTATGTAAATTATATATACGCAGAATACTATAGATACCAAATATATTTTTATTAAATGAAAATTAGATTCCAGTAAGGCAGTGCTTCGCAAACTTTCCATATTTGCAACCCACTTTCCAGTCATTATTTTCTTCGAGCCATCCTCATACAACAACAATGTATTGCTTCAACGCTAAAGCTACAATGCGACTTTAATATTATAAACTGCACATATTATCAATATATGTATTATATTTTGTATATGACAAGCCATGGTGGCCCAATAGTAATTTCTAAACTTGCTTTTATAATTTAGTATTTATAAACATTTATTAAATACTTTTTATTACTCTGATGCATTTATATGTCAGTATGAATATGTATTTTACTTTTTATCATGTCAGAATGTTTTTTGTTTTGCTCCTTTCGGTAAATTAATAATTATTTTAATTCTTTTATTTTGGACTTTTCGATATGCTCTTCCCCACGTAGGGTTTTCATGCCCCCAAGGGGGGGAGCCCCCCAAAGTTTGAGAAAAGCTGCAGTAAGGGAAAACTTCTACATGGTTTCTTGTACATGAATTAATTGTAGTATAAAATATATCACTTGTTAGTTCATGGTAGCGATATTTTCAAAAATCGCTTAAGCGTCTCATTAATACTCCTTTTGGAACAGTATATGGCCGGGGTGGGCATTAAGTTGA
The DNA here is from genome assembly GCA_019973955.1 of Trichonephila inaurata madagascariensis. Lineage (NCBI taxonomy): Eukaryota > Metazoa > Arthropoda > Arachnida > Araneae > Nephilidae > Trichonephila > Trichonephila inaurata. The sequence goes on along the minus strand of BMAV01006632.1, from coordinate 53,798 downwards.
TCGCGATCGAGCGGTAGACAGACAAGGCATTTTGAGGTGACCGCCTTTAACTAAGACCTAAGATGCTCATATTAACAGAAATATATTTATGGAACACCGGTGCTAGTTAGAATGGATATTCGGCTTTTCACAATCCATGCGACTATATGTAGATGACACATTTTCCATTACTGGAAGATCACTAAGACGCTTAACACTTTCTCTGTGATTATAGGGGGGGATAAGCGATCAACACGATGCCAGCAGTAGAAATGTACTTCCCCCCACACGCCGACTAAAGGGGAAAATAAATTTTGGTCAGCTCTTTTTACTTCAACACGAGATTAGATTCTTGTGCTTACGTTCTGGTGCCACGATGGCATGGCATCAGCAGCGAACGTGTTAAATACATGTGTCGGTTACAGATTCATTAGTTCCTTTTTGCTCGTAGCTTAGTTCCACGCTCCGTAATCTAGCAATCATTCATAGTTGTTCAAACATTCAATCTGATGATTTTATGTTACTTGTGTGTGTGTGAATGTTGTTTTTTTTTCGAAAAAAATAGTAGTCTGTCATGTATCACAAAAGACACATATAATGTCGGGAAAAAGTATTAAAAAAGGAAAAATCTACAATTTTAATACAGAGTATGAAGAACAGTTTTTCTTTACGATGGTGAATGCAAAATGTGTGGGCTATATATGGCATGCAAGTGTGGCACTTCCAAAAAAAGGAAACATTGAAAGACATTTTAAAACTATGCATGTAAGTTTTGATACACATTTCCTTTTAAAAAGCGAATTGCGTAAACAAAAATTAAAATAATTTAAATCGCAATTAATCGGACAACAGTCATCTTTTGTTAATCCCAATACTCTATCTGAAGCTCCAACAGTTGATCTTTTTGTGTTAGTCATCTGTTAGCAAAACATAAGAAACCTTTCACAGATGGTGAAATAATAATAAAAAAAGTGTTTCTGGAAGCCAGTGACTCATTATCTGATTCATTCAAGAACGAAACATAAATTATTTCCGTAATTAAAGATATTCAACTTCTACGTAGAACTATCACACGCCGCATAGAAATGATGAATTCTGATCTGGCTGATCAGCTGACCAAAGATATCGCAAACTACATTTGCTTCTCTTTGCAGTTTGATGAATCTGGGGAAGTGGTTGATATTTCTCAACCTTGTATCTTTGTAAGAATGGTTTTTCAGGATATGAGTATAAAAGAAGAGTTATTGACAATATTACCCCTAAAGAAGAAAACACGAGGGGAAGATGTTTACTGCGCCTTCAAAAAATACATAGAAGAGAAGAATGCTCCAATTTATAAAGCTGTATCGATGACAACTGATGGGGCACCATCAATGAACGGCATAGTCAATGGATATTTGGCTATGTGTATGAGAGACGATGACTTTCCGCATTTCCTTTCTTATCATTGCATTATTCACCAACATACCTTATGTTGCAAAATTCTGAATATGCATAATGTTATGGGAATCTGCATGAAAATCGTGAAAGTTAGAGGAAGAAATCTTTAGAGAAGAATGCTTCGAGCCCAAATAAAATCCGTTGGCTAAGTCGGAGTACATTAAGTTGGCTAAGTCGGAGTAAAAGATTTTTTGTAATCAAAAGATGAAACGTACATCGAACTTAGTGATAAAATTTGGTTGATGGATTTAGCTTTTGTTGTTGACATAGCAAGCCATCTTAATGAATTTAACTTACAATTACATGGAAAAAATCAAACAATAGTTGAACTGATAGAATATGTTAATACTTTCAAAAATAAATTAAAGCCATTATCTTCCCAGCTAATGAAGAATGAACTAAAAAATTTCAAAAATATTTCCGACGAGTTGTCGAAAAACGGGGGTACATTAAATAAAGAGAAATATTATGATGAATTACTAAAAATTCACTCAGAATTTGAGAGACGTTTTCAAGAATTCACTAAACTAGAACCAATTGTGTTACCTTCATATGTTACCCATTTGGCATCATTCATGTGGAAGACATATAACCAAAAATATAAATTATATATTATCTTTATCTCTTGAGGAAAAAGAAGTTTTTCTCCTTCAAAATGACATAATTTTGAAAGCACATAGCTCAGAACCTAAGAATAACTTTTGCAATCTATTGAACAAAGCAAAGTTTCCTAATTTTAAAAAAAAGTTGCTTTCCATTTAACATCGTCATTTGCCTCTACCTGCCTGTGTGAATCAGCATTTTCAACAATGAATATAATTAAAAATACATGTCGGTCCCGTCTCACTGTTAAACGACCACTTAGAATCCAGTGTAAGATTAGCAGTCAGTAACTATATACATCGATATTCAAGTTTGGCGGACAGTATCCAGACTATGTCCTCTGCTAAATATAACGGTTAGAACTAACTTTAGGTAAAAATGACTTTTTTTACGTATTTTGAATAGTTTGATAGTTAGTGCATTATTTAATTATATTATATTTGTGGCTATTGTGCAGATGTTTGTATCTTGTATTTTGCTTTAAACGTAGCTTAAACAGAGTTAAGTTTTCTTTATTGCAATTATGTAGGTAAGTACATATTCCGTATTTATGACTAGCTGAAGTAACGAGCTCTTTGCAACGAGTTAATTTTTTTTTTCAAATATTATTCTTGATATAACAGCTGAATTGTAAGGAGACTATTTTTTTAAGTGACTGTTCCAAAAACGATTTTGTAAAACATTTATTATTGTGTGTGTTGTATATGTTTGAGAAGAATCAAATATAAATGTTGCCCAAATAGTCCTTTAAAATTCTCTCTGTGCTTTTCCAAATACCTTAATACTTTTACATGAAAAAAAAAAGCTTAACAGAAGTAATTTATTTACGACTTCTATAAATGAGGATTTAAACACATAAGTGGAGGAGGGAAGGAACTCTGACGATGCCAGCAATTTTGAAGGCCAAACAGATGATCAGCAAATGTTTTTTGCTGCCTCGATAAAGAGTGAATAGTGTTTTTCTTTTTGAAATTTCAATAATAATAACAGTGATGCATTTTTATCTCCTTAGAATTGTATAAGATTCTAGGTTTGAGTTGTTTTGTCTCGGTGAGAGTAGTACTTTAGGTTTAAATAGAAAACGTAACAAAAAAACCCTTATCGCATGTTTGTATGTGCTTCTGAAAATCAAACAAAATGCATTTTGATTTAGTTATTGGATCAAAGATATCTAATAAGAGAGCTTATGAAGTGAAAACTTTTGTTTTAAGTAACGTAATATCTTCAAAGGAGACACTATCTTCAAAATATTATCAATCTGTTAATAGCAATTACCATATTTCTTTTAATTTAAGCTACACCTCAAACTCTCCACATGTTTTTGTGAAAAAATAAAATTTGTGTTAAATATAATTTATTAAAATCCGGTATTTACAAAATTTTAAAAAAAATAAAATATATGAGAACTAATAAGAAATGTATAATTAATTTATTTTACCAGTATTAATAGCTTTTAAATAATTGCTTTAATCTATTTGCTCTAACCGTCAGTATCAAGCTCAATTTCCCCCATCCAACGAATTTTTCCGTCTTCGATTCGAAGCCGCACTCGATTTTTAATATCAAAAACATTAGATAACAGTGCTGCTTATATTCCAATAATTATGATAGTTTTTGAATTGTTATTTTTTTTTTAAAAACTTTTCTTGTTATATTTTTCTACTATTTTGTTATAATTATGAGAATATGGAATTTGCAGAAGAAAAAAAAAGCAATAAACTTTTGTTTTAAAGGAAGGAAATGTAGCAATAGCTTTTTCAACCAAATGGTTATGCTATGCAGATGGAAGCAAGCAATAAATACTGCTGTAGTATTTTATATTCATGTGATACTTTAGCTCAAGTTTAGTTTACATTTTGGCCGACAAACACCTTAAATAATAAACATTGCAAACCCTTCTTTGAGTTCATGACTCCTATGTCACGGGGTGGACCGCGACACTTTGAAAAAATTATAAGTAAACCGCATAGCCTGGAAAAGTCTTTCCACCCCTGGTATAGGGAGTAGTTTAGAAGAAATTTGCAATTACGAGCCAAAGTCAGTTGTCTAAAGAGAGGAGATGAGAAAATATCTTATTTTACTTTAAGGCACGTCCTTAGGAGTCTATGTTAAATAATGTAAGCTTATGAACTTTTTCTCAGAAACTACTTACTCCTTATGGATACAACTTTTCCAGAAGGTTATGAGTACTATCAATAACACTTTAATAAAGGAATTTGTCTTTTTGTTAAAAATTAAATTAGTTGTGATTTTTTTTTTAAATTGCCCATTTTTTTTTTTCCTAAAATTTAGTTTAAAAAAATCTTATCTTAAAAGGTTTGCTAGATATATTTAATTCCCTCCATTAAAATGTTTAAACATATTAAGAATCTGCTAATTGAAAATTTGAGGATTATATAATAAGCAGTTTTTGAGAAAAAGGTACATAAAGTGAAAAATATTGCATTTTGAGAAAGTCGGCCTTAAAGTTAAAAATTTGTCATTTTTTTTATCGTTTACTTTTTTTAGTGCTTTCCAGAAGCATATGAAACTTTTTTTGTTGCTCTCTGTTCACACAAAAAACTCTGTTCTAATTTTCTTTTTACATTAGTTTTAGCAATTTTACCTTTTTTTGGGAATCACATGATACTTTCTTTGGGCTACACGAATCTTACTTGTATCTAGTTTTTTGAAGCATGATACACAGTTATTACCTTTGTTCAGTATCATAATGTTTAAAGATCATTAATTTTGCTACATGACTCATATTGAAACGTGCGATAGTCCTATTTACCCCTAATTTTAGAGTTTTTATTTCCACAAATGTAGATCATGTAATCACTGACCATATGGTGCTAATTACTGACACATTTAGCTTCTGAGTCTTTCCATGTAAACATTTTTTTAATAAGATGGGCAAACCTAGATCTCTAACAATTGGTTTCATTTAATTCAGTATCGTATATAGCACGTGTGTATGTGTTTATGTTCATAGAGCCTTTCGTTGCATTCAGCTTCTGTCTTTTGAAGCTTGCACTAAGCATTTATAACCGCGAGACACAGTCCCTGTTGAGGACTCTCGTTTGAAACCAGAAGATGGAAATAAACAGCCTAAACAGCACTTTCCATGTTGTGTAGATCAATGATAATACTTCTAATAGCCATTCTATAATATCTTTGAATTTTTCATATTAAAATGTCGGTGAGTCGGTTACGATCACTTAGGCGTCTTCCGTCACTTAACTTTTTTTTTTTTTTCCTGTTTCGCTTTTAAGATCCAAATGACGTGTACCCATACAAATTCGGATAATAGCGATTCAGTCAAGTTTGTCCACTTGAACATCATATGGATTCGCGATCGTCAGAAACTTATGCAAGGGGAAACACAGGTACTCCTAGCAGTGCTCATTTGATGCGCGTCAAGGAGTAGCTTTATTTAAAAAAATAAATAAAAAACACTTGTAACTATCATATTTCCTCATATCATACATAATTTTAAACATAAATATTTGAATTTTTAGAAAGTATAAAAAAGTGAAAATCGATAATTTTTTGAAAAAACGTGTGCCTTAACCGCTTCGTGTCTCATAACCGCTGTCAGTTCAGGGGTGTAAAAATCAGTTGCATTTAACAGAAGAGGTTATATAATGAGCATTCTCTAAATCACAGACAGATTACATAAACAGGTAAGATAAATATATGAATATTTATATTCTATAAGTCTTTTTTTGCATTTTTTTTCCGACTAATGACTTAGAAAAATATATGCTCGTATTAAATGTTCTCTTCTGACCTTTAGTCACGGATTCCTTTACAAACAAACAAAAAATGCTTTGTGGGGGTGACTATTTCTTATGTTAGATTTTTTAAGCAAATTAAATTGCACTTAGTTATTTTAAAATAATTCAGAAATAACATCCTTAAATATTCAGAAAAGAAAATTAGAAATGATTAGTGTTCATTTCATTCAGACTTTAATCTAAATATATACATATTTTTTTTTAATAAAACGCATATTAAATACACTTTCAAGTTAAGAAATAACATATGGACCAAAAATATATTGCTTCAAACTATTGTAATTTTATTGTATAGTTAATAGAAATGCTTATACAATTTAATAATTAAAATTTATTGAAGCCAAATATCTCTAGAGCAATATTAATTGAAAACAGAAGAGAAATTGGGATTCCCATCGAAAAAATTATGCAAATTGAAAATTCAACAGTTGTTTTTCCTCTCGCTCGAGTTTTCTAGTGTTTTGCTTGCGTTTTTGATGTGTAACATCTTTCCTCTCGGTTGCTGGGTATTTGCGGGAGTGATTTCGTGAAAAGGGACGGATGTGTGTAACAGAATGTGACGTAAGTGCGCGTTACTTGATTTGACCAGTGAGAGTGCTTAGCTGTGTCTTTTCGCTACCCTCGCATGGGGTCCAACTCTAGTAGCCATCAAGCACTCGAGTGCTTGACTTTAAATCCGTTAGAGTCACAATATTGGGTGACATAAGTGCGGCAGTATGCTTATTTGAAAATGGACAAACAGTGATTTCAATGGTCGTATACATTTCTTCGAATCAAACGATTAAAAAAAAACTAAAGATTTCCTGCACTTTGTTCTTTTACCAGAAAACGAAGAGGTGGTTCTGCTCTTTTAAAAAAACTATCACGCGCTTCCAATAATTAACTTCAGTTTGCCAAAAGCTGAGCCGCCCATAGCTTTTATGAATGATGAACTCAAGCTCGAAATGAACACAAATCAAAAGGTTTCGACTGCTAACAGTGGTAGTATTATTGACGCTTTTTTTCAACGGTTTTTAAATACTTTGAAATCACAAGTATATGTGTCATATTTTAGTTATCATAAGTATATTGTCTCCGCTCTTCCCCTAATTGAAAAATAATAATTATTATTTATAAAAATATACAGTTACTCCTTTTGTTAATTACATGCAATTTTCATTAAAGATATAATTATTCGATAGAAAATTAATTAAATCCAATCACACCCGATTTTCATTTTTTTTTCAGGAAATAAGTTAATATTGTGTATTTACTACGATAACAAGTCAGATGTTACACATCATATGCGACTACTGTAAGACTCGTTTTTTTTGTTTATATATATTGATATACATATACATTGATATATATATATAGTTAAAAATTATCTGCTAGATAAACAGAAATCAATGTGATGCTAAAGAAAAATAAAACCTAAAAAACAGGTATTAAAATTTTTAAAAAAATGAAGGCTACATATCTTATGCATAAAATAATTTAAATAAAAGTGGAGTTTTAACAGTCTTGCGGTTAGATAACCTTCCCCCTTTCAATTTACTATAATGAGTGAAAACTCTGAAAAAAAAAAGATAAAATTTTCAAATGATTTAGAAGAAATAGGTAAATTTACTAAAATTGCATCAAGAAATGCGTAGCCCTCTGTGATTCTGTATACAATAAAATGTTATTGCCAGATTCTTGACCCAAATAAAAATCACAATATTGAAATGTACAGGGTATCCCAAAAATGGTGCATAAACTCTGAATAGCTAAGTTTCTCTCTTTGGGAGTATATAAAACTTTCCCAAAGAACTCTACCCTTAGAATCTATAGTTTCTAAGGTAACTATAGATTCGTATGTGAAGTGAGTGTACGCAAAATGAGTGTGACAGGTGTGTGTAGCTTAAGACTACAATTAAAGGAAGAACGGATGCGAAAGTAAAGACATACATTATAAGCGCAAGGTAGCTCTTTTGTGAATATGGCTAGAGGAAATCTCCTGGATTACTTCACACGTGGAAGGATGCTCCGAAAGCTGGTGGAGGGGCGTAATTTGACCAGTATAGGTGAAGAGTTGAAAATCAACAAAACTGTCCTTTTGCGTGCTTGGAAACTCTTCCATATCAAAGGTTCAGTTTTTAAAAAAAGTTAGTGGTTGTCGTTCTAGGTAAACAATTGCAGTCGATGTATGACATATCTTCCTGCAGGTGAAAAGAGCTCGATACCAGTCCGCAAACGCCATTGCTCAGAAACTGTGAACAGCAACAGGGTGACAAGTGCCGAGGCTTACTGTGTCCAGAAGCCCTTACAAAAGTGGCCTATTTGCTCACCAATCTGAACGCTACATTCTTTTGAAAGTTGGCCAGAAGGGGCTCTATTTAGTGTGGTGTAAAAAGCACTAAAACTAGACATATCATCAATATAGTCACGTTCTTCTTATGGATCAGAGTTTTTCAGTTCAACAAGAGATTTTTGAAGCCAGTTGAATAGTTGAGAGGTCGGGACAAGGTTTCACCCCAGAAACATCAGGTAAACAGACCGTTACGATGGCCCTCGAGTTGTCGTAGGGAAAGGTACTATGCTGAATGGCCAGATTGTGTTATACTTTTTCGACAGAGACTATGCAACAGGAGATCGCTATTGTAATGAGTAGATTTTTTTCCAATGTGGGTGTGTTCGGAGGTACTATTGAAACAGATTTCCTTTTTACCGATGACAATGAATTATCACACCGGATTGCTGAAGTTCAGCTGCTATTAGATAGGGAATGTATCACTCGAGTGGATTGGCTAGCGTTCTTTCCTGATTTGAATTCCGAATAACATGTGTGGGATGCATTAAGGAGACACCATGCGTTAGACGTAATCCTCCGTTGATCTGAAATATTTCAGTGAAAATTTTTTTAAAAAAGCATTCATGCAGTAAAGCAGGGTATTATAGTATTGTTTAAAAGCAGTACCAGTATTTTTTAAGCAAATAGCTAGATCGAATACCTGATGAATATATATTTTTGTTTCTTTATTATGCATTTATATAGATTATAACAGGGAAAACTAAATAATAAATTATTATATATATATATTTTTTTCTTTAATACCAGTGTGATTTTGTAATGATATAGTATAAATCCGTTGCCTAAGATGAATTCCAACAAAAAAACTAAATGTGCACACACTTATCAATTTAAAAAAAAAAAAAACACCCGCAATATTTTTAATATTTTATATAAATATATATATATATATGACATGTTTTGAACAAGAATTAGATTTAGTTTTAAAAAAGGTCTTTATATTCTAGAATTAGTACATCATTTCTGACTCTAAGAGCAGGAAGGAAAAAACACGCTACTGTGTGTTTTAAGTGGGTTAGCACTTAAAACACCGATGGGGTAAGTATCGCGAATTCTATGATTGTACCTGAAAGTTAATGCTGACATATAGGGCTATTAAATATAACGATCTGGAATTAGACATGTTTATTGGCTAGGTCATATGTTCGGAAGAAATAAATGGGTGATTAGTTTGATACTTGAAGATGAAATGAAAAATATGAGTTTAGTGTTAGATAGGGAATTTAATTTTTAATCTAATTTAATTATCCTTACATATATATGTTTATTTATTATGAAAATAGTTTAGAATTTTATACATAAATTCAACAGCTTTTAAAAATTTTAATGATGTAATTAACTTGGATGAAAAGGTTAAAAATAATTATGGAATACTTTTTTTTATAGGAACCCTTTTTTCATTTTCCGAAAAACAAGTCTGTTATCAATTACGCTTGTAATTACATGCATTACACAGAATATTTTTTAAATTATTTTCTGGTGTATTTTTTTAAATTCCTTGCAACATACAGTCATAGAAGGACTTGATCATTCATGGAATGCTACATAGGAATAATCCTCGTTTTATAGACCTCGGGAGTCCAAAGATCGTAAGTGTTGCAGTCTTTTGAATAAAAAACCACGACTATTTCACTCCTTACTGGCATCATACTGATTGGTCATCATTGAGATTTCATCTGTACAACCTTGAATTGATGGACGCAGTCCATCTCTAGAATCACACAACTCCATCTCATCAAGATGGCAATGAGAGTACCAACTATTCAATACGGCTCTATTGATCAGTGCGTCGCGGAACGCCTATTAGCTAATTGTGGGCTTTGGTTAGCAGTAGTACATATCGATTTTAATTCTATATACATTTCCATTGCAACAATTCCTTATTTTCAGAATCCCAATCAACAATTCTCTAAAATAAAAACATAATTAGAAGGAATTTATTTATACACTAAAAGAGGTGCACGTATGATGAAGAATTCATGTAAAAATTACTAGTACTTTTAATACAACTAGTTACACTTAAAAACTTCAAAAAAGAAATGTACATATTGGATAACAAAAATTTATTTACCTCTCATGTATTATGTTGGTTAAATATTGTACTAAAGTAAATATTGTTTAAGTAAAGAAAACAATAGTATTTCTTGTTTTTATGCCATTCATAATTAAGATTTACGAAGCAATAATATGATTACTACCAAGTTTATTGATATAAGAGTAGAAAGCATTATGAAGGAAATACCAATTAAATCAATTCAAATGTATTCAGATTATTTTTTGGAATGGTACAATTACTTTTAATCCAATCAACATGTTATTCTTAAGAATAGCAATGTCTTTTAGATGAAATGCTATAATACGGAGAAGAAGAATTGAACAAAATTAGGAAAAATTTGAATTATTATTTTTTTTTTCTATTACGGTAATTATTAAAATCAAGATAGTATATTATTTAATTTCCTATAAACATGAAGCAACTAAATTATTTTTTAAAATATATATATTCTTTCATTGGTCACAATTTTCATTGTAGCTGCACGAAATTAGCAGAAATTTTTGGATTAATTAAATAACTTAATTACAACATAATTAATTACTTAATGTAAAATATATTTTTTGGAATCGAATCTCGCTTTTTCAGAAACAAGAATAGAAAAACTTAAGTGATTTATCTATATTCGAATCACACATCATTATTTCAATGCTATTTGAAGAAACCATTAGGGAGCCATTTACTGGATTACTTCCTAGTCGCTATTCATAATATGTTTCCACTTTTTTAACAACTAGTGATAAATGGGCCAATAATTCAAAATTAAAAACCAGGATATAACCCCATCAGGTTTCACGATTGTAAGATTTGACCTTAACAGTTTATTGAACTATTTTGTTGAATTGCATGGGATTTTTTAAAAAAGAACTTTTAGAACAATAAATTTGAATATGTAAGACATTTGGAGTATTAAAGACAATTTCTTTGTAAATACATTGGGTTCTCAGGGGCGTTAACTTTGTCTCCAGAGCTGACAAAATAAACAATTTTCAAAAAAATATAATCCTTACACTATTTTTAAAGGAATGAGGCCTCAAAAAAGTGTAAAATGTTTAAAACATAATGATAATTTAAAAAATTAGAAGTAAAAATAAATAAGAAGCATATATGTAAAAAATATTCCTTTATTCCCTTATAAATAACGTGTAGATCAGAGGTTCTCAAACTTTCACTAATGGCAAACCAATTTTTCAATCATAATTTTTATCGCCCACCTCCCCTAAAAATAATAATGTAAATAATAGAATCCAATAATAATGCACTTTGGTGCTACAGCTACAATACGATCATAATTATAAACCGTGCAAATTAACAAGATTAGTATTAAATTTTGTATATGTGTTACTTTTAAGTAATATATATTTTTATTTTTATTTTACTTTTTAGTTTGTGATTCACTATAAAAAAGTGTTTTTTAGTTTGTTTTAAAACAATAATTTATTTTATAATTATTTGTACTATACACGATAAAAATCACAATTCCAGTGAATAATTTAATTAAGAGAAAATATATTTACCTACTTTAAAGGACTTTTCAATTTTGCTTTGATAATTTGAGAAAAAATCCAATTAAACTAAAGAAAATGTTCCAAATGTGCGTGTCCTTAATAAAGGACATAAATCTCAGACACTTTTCGCTAACAATACAGAAACGTTATTTTCCAGCAAATCTGTCATATTTTGTTCTCGTTTTTGTAGTTTTGCTGTCGTTTGATGATCTACAAATAGCATTTTGAACTTTTTCTTCCTTGTGTTTTTCTGACAAGGCGAAGTGCTACATTATGGATTCATAGTCTTCTTCATAGACATCCTTAGGCAGCATTTGAAAATTTGAAATCAACTCAAACATTTCATGTCTAACGCTTTTCTCATATTTATTTTCACTATCTAAATTAATATGCATTATTTCAGCAGGTTCTTAAATTGCTTGATCAGTTTCAACTTCCTTCAATAGGGATCACAGATGCCCATTTTTTTTTTACACATTATGCTCATTTACATTTATAAACCATAATGAGTCGTACAACACAGCAATCCAAACCACAAAATTGTTCATGGGCAAAGTGTAGTATGTTCTAAAAAATAATGGTGTAAAACATTTTTCATTATGCATTATATGTTTCAGAATACTCATAAAAATACATCTTTTCCAAATAATCCTTCAAAGTGCTCAGTATATCGTAGAACTCATTCACATGGGGAAAAAGGCAACAGAAAAATATTATTTACAACTTTCATAAAAGAAAAAGAGGCGGGTGAAAAATACCATTAAGTTTGAAGGTCAAATATATGATAATCAAAAGTAATATTTTAGGGGTTAAAAAAAACGTAAGAAAAAAATCTCTTATCGTGGGATTACAGTAAAGCGAACAAAATGTATTTTTTTATTTGGTTATAGGATCAAAGAAGGCTAAGAACGTTTGAAGTGGAATCTTTTATTTTTGATGATCACCAGATGATAAAAATAAATTACATCAGTGTAAATGTGTATTTTTTATTATGTCAGAAAGCATTTTGTTTTACTTCATTCCAAAAATTTATTTTTTTAAACCTTTTATTTTCAATATGATCGCGCCCCCCAGGGGGCCACGCCCACAGTTTGAGAAAAACTGGTGTAGTTGATTCGAATAATTTAATTTTAATTTCAAAGTATTATATCTATTTGAAAATTGTTTATATTTTCAGCCCTCAACATAAAATTAACATGCTTGAAACCCCTTGATAAAATTGTATTTTTTCGATTTTTAATCACTTTAAATTTACAAAAAGAAATCATGTAATGTTGGGTATAAAAGTTTTTAAAAATATATTGGATGGTGGAACAGGGTGTGAGAATAGTATGCAAATCAGTTGCAAAAAACAATACAATTCGTCAATAGCGATGGAAATTTACTGTTAAAAAACAATCTTTGAAATACAAGATACACAGTGAAAATCACAGAAATTCGGGAAATATGCGTTTGCGTCATAGGTCTGGATATTAGTTGACTTCTCGACTAATTTCGAGAAGAATCCATAGGGTCACAAACTCGCACAAAATGGTCACCACCATGGTCGTCAAAAACACCAACTTAGTCACCAAAAACGATGTCAACTTAGCCCTATCGCCAAGTACCCATTGAATCACCATTATAAAGTAAGGGATGGCGTTTCTTGAAAATATTACAAATTTAACAAAAAATAAATATAAAATAGAGTAATGTAAACATATTACACACCCATATATAAATTATCTATACTATTTTAAGTATTCTTTACGAACAATTCATAACAATATGAACAACTGTATGAGATACTCGTTTAAAATTTATTTCCAACCTTTCTAATGCAAAAAAAAAAAATTGGAAATAAAATTTTTGAAAATTTAAAATTTATTTATTTATTTATTGTGATAATGAATCTATAGTAAATAAAATTGATGTGAAAAAAGAAAAACAATTGTTTAAAAATCCTAAATTATGCTAATTATTAAATCAAAAACATCATGTTATTGCTTTAAACCATTAATAACCAATGTATCTTTCAGCATATATGCCAATCCGGGCATTAACCGGGAGTACAGTTTCTCTTGAAAAATGTACCCGAAATTCAATAGTCTTACATAAGTAGAATTTATTTCATTTATAAACATGTCGCTACGATGGCACATACTTGTTAGTTGAATGGAATATTTTACAATCAAATTGCCTTGAATAAAAAACACCATACTGGGGTTTTATTTCTGGTAATCCTCAATCAAATTAACATGTATTTTCCAAATATACATATATACTTGCATATATACTTACATATATATATATACTATCCCATTCTAGTCATACTTACTGCTCTTTTTTTCTTCAGAATAATAGGGCAAATGGATTAGTATACATAACGGGATCTTCGACCTATATCTGACGTTCTGAAAGAAAAACCCACTGCATATTTATCATATATGCATGCAGACATCCTCGTTAATGAATATTAATTTTGTAGCAGTTCTGAAATTTGAATCCAGACTTATGTGACATAAGTACTTATGTGCCTAATTTTCTTCTTTTTATGTAAATATTCCATTCAAAATACGCCAAAATTTTAAAGGTTAAAGTTATATCTGCGCATGGAAAATAAAAATAAATGAATAGATTAATAAGAAACGTGTTCCTTAAACAGCATCTTTTTCCGAGATTACTGGATCCACATATGGATACCAACATATTTACTCTAACTTACAAAAATATTCAAAATATATATAAATGCACGGAAAATAATACAGTATATAAATATTCTTAACTCAAAGTATCAATGTAAACATTATCCAAAATTATCTTTTTTTTATTATTTCTTGACGACTTCATATTGTTTCCTTAATTATTTCCTACTTGCAATTAACAAATTTTTCATGAGTATTGAAATAAAGTACTTTATTATCCATCACTCCAGGTAAAGAAAATCAATAAATGTTTGTACAAAAGCAGTTAAAATCCATTTATAGATTTAACAATAAATGATGAGCATTATTGTTTTTAAAAATATTCAAGTCAATTTTAGAAATTAAAAAAGATTTTTCTTTTACTTAAGTTACGCACAAACTTTCAAAAAATAAATTTTAAAAATAGAATGTATTTTTTCATTGTTTACAATATTTTTATGTACTATGTTCCTTTTTTTATTAAAAACACAAATGCAACTTTCTTTTTTACTTTGTTGTTAAAATATTGAATTTTAATTATACTGCAAAAACATTCCCTATTTCAGCTTCATTATTGTTTCTTCGTTTTTAATTACAGTAGGTTTTTCTTACGAAAAATGTTACTTTAGAAAAAACATAATGTTATCCAAATGGTAGAAAGTATTTCCTGTGTATTTCAGATTTGTAGAGACATGATTCATTTAAAAACAATATTTCCAATTAAAATGATATATTTGTAACACTTATAACTTTTTGTATGTATCAATGAAACAAACAAACTTTAGAGAGCTCCCCAACGCATTAATAAAGAAATACATTCTAAAAATCTCACTTTTTCTTTAAACAAATATATTTATTCTAAAGATAGGAGGAAAAGAGAGATAAACAAAGTGTAAAACAGTTGCTAAGAAATAAAAAGTGTTTTTATTTAAAACTCAGTGCAAGCAATCTCGAAAAGGAAATATTTTTGCTAAAATGTAACTCGAGTTTATGTTATTGAAGCATATCCTTCGATAAATATGTGGAAGATTTTATTTATATATGCCAGGGATGGCAACCCTATTACCCCTTGAGTCAGACACTGGCCCACACCAGCTTCTTAACTGACCCACGATTTCTAGGAAGCTCCTTGTTTGTTTACGTGGGTTTATTTAGATTTTCTAATTTGTGTGGATTATTTATATTCTATTTGTATTTTTTTAAGCATTGCATTGACAAAAAAGCAATTTAAATGTTGTCTATAATCTTCAGTTGGATCATTACAGTTCCAAATTGACGCAAATGACAACAAATGTATATGAAATTATGTAGTATTTGAAAAAAGCAAAAGTGTTTACAAAACATTAAATAAAGTGTATAATATTACTCA
Organism: Trichonephila inaurata madagascariensis; assembly: GCA_019973955.1. Taxonomy (NCBI): domain Eukaryota; kingdom Metazoa; phylum Arthropoda; class Arachnida; order Araneae; family Nephilidae; genus Trichonephila; species Trichonephila inaurata. Next base: position 38,072 of record BMAV01006632.1, on the reverse strand, counting down.
CATTTTGT
>BMAV01006632.1:0-33064 GCA_019973955.1 Trichonephila inaurata madagascariensis | reverse complement strand
CATCTTCTGTTACTGCCCGCTTAACACGTCTTTTGTTCACAAATATTTCTTTTGGGCACTTTGCCCAAATCATGCTATGCAAACTCACGTTTTCCTTTTGTGTTCCACATCGAATGCATCTTTATAACAATTCATTAGATGCAAGTCTTTGATAAATTGGAAGAATTTTTGGCAGAAACTTTTCAACTTTTGGTGTTCCTACATTTAATTTATGATTGCCAGGTTTTTCACCATTAGTAATCACAGATTGGTAGAAACACCATGTGTTTTCTCCTGCAGGACACTTCGAATGTTGTGGTTTAGCATCTGTAGAAATGCTATGCAACAATGTAGCATACATTGCTGTTTTCATAGCATTAAAATCCCCTTTATTTCCCAACATAGCCTTTTGGTAGTAAGTAGTTAATTTTTTAATCGTTGCTTCTTTCAAACTACCATGAGATTTACCACCTAAAGAAACACCTTGAGCACGACAGTTTTTCACAGTAGATCTCAAAGTTGTTCCTAACCGCTTACTGACATGATTGATGCATTCTTCCTTTTTTATCACAATGTCAGGTCCATACACTTTTTTCTGACACAAGTAACTGAACGTTTTACAATCACCATCGGATAAAACTGTAATGTAACGAAATCTGAGTGAAATGGATCTTTTCCATAAGGTAAGCGCTGCTTCCATTTCCATTGATGTAGATAAGTCCAAGTGGCTTATATCACATTCACTTTTATGTCCTTCATACCATATGCTGAATTTAGCACTCGACTCGCCTAGCTTGTTTTTTGCCACGGTGCAATGGCGACATACTTTACTCATCACTTCAAAGTCAACGACATATCCGGTGAGCATATCTATAATACATCCTACACCGATGAGTGAGGTGTGACCACGAGTTAGCCACGTTCCATCAAAACTAACACTTAGGTCGGTGATTTCAGCTTCATTTTTGTACGCATCTTTAATCTCTCGGTGGATTTCCGCAAATATGTTTTCAGATGCCAGAGTATATGCGTTATCCAGCTGTCTTGCACACTTCCCATATGTAGCTGATAAAAAAGGATCTATATTCATCACCATACAAAATTTTTCTATGGCTGAATAACATTTCCCAATGTGTGGAAAAGCTTGAGTTATTCTCAAGTTTACATCATGGCTGGTAGGACCAGACTTGAGAGACGTATTCACAACAGTTTTGTTTTCATCACAATTGTTACACAATAGTTTCAAATTATATGAAAATCCTAACTTGGCTCCACGCTCCAGTTTCAAAGTCTGTTTTTCACAATATTGGCACTTTGCACTTCGAAGTAGATTATTAACTTGGTTAAAGTCTACCAATATGTAATTTCCAACAGCAGACTTATCGTTTTCTACTATAGTGTTCAATTTTTCCAGGCGTACATTTTGTACATTTGAATTTTTGGTTACTTCGCATTCATAATTCTGTTTACGCCATCGCTTTACATTCATTTGCAAAGCACGTACTGAACGTTTCCTAAGAGGCATATTAGCGATAATATTAACTAATAAAATGAATTATGATTAAAGTAGCATTAAAAAATGCTGTTTAAGGTTTCTATGAAATAAAAAGGTTATGAAATTAAAAGGCACACAGCAAGCAAAATTGGCAAAGCTAATGTAAATAAACAACTTTGCTGGTAAAAGCTTAACAGCTTAACAGATTCCTCTTCTTCTGTGTAGTTTTTACGTAAAATATTAGAGTTATTCTCAAGTAAAAAAGTGTAGACATTGAGGTGGGTGTGGCATTTAAACAGCTGACAGAGCTGTCAAAATATTTAAAATACATTTTACAACATTTAAAATTATCAGATCGTTTCGAAACTTAGCACAGTTATACCAGAGGTATCAAACTACATTTTTAGATAAAAATTGAAAAATCGATATTTTCATCGATTTTCGACTTTTGAAAGGTGCCAAGTCCTCTTAAATTTGGGCCATACTCTCTCTCTACATGTAAGATTTGCCCAAATGAAAAGTGGACATATGCGATTGTGTCAGAATGACTGCAACTGTAGCAGGCCACCAAGCATTGACACCAAGGACGGTAAGAAGTTTACAAGCATGCGATGTTCAACAGTGGAACCTGTTAGTGATAGAGGAAATTAATCGAATGTAAAGGCATGCCGTATAATGATGCATGCAGATTGGAACAATGCGCTCTAGAATGGTTTCTGATTGCAAGAGGTAATATTAATGCAGATATTTATAGACGAATAGTGGAAGTCTATGGTAAGCACTGTTTAGGTGGAAAGTCTTGGAACAGTTGGGGAAAAAGTTTTCGAGAAATGTTCAAGCGATATCGAATCTTCATTACTATGTTCACCCACACGCTTCCGTGAAACCAAGGTAACAAAAAACAATTCTTTGGGAAATGCTAGATCACACACCTTATAGTCTGGGTTTATCACCCATTGACTCCAAGGCTTTTAGACCGCTCAAGACAGTTTTTGTGTTTCTATTTGGATGATGAAATGAAGAAAGCTGGGATGGACTTCTTCAAGAATCAACCATGTTTATTTGGGAGTATGCCTGTCGTTAGACGCTCGACGATCCAGAAGAGGGGCGACGCCATATTGGAAATGACGATGACGCCTCGTGTTTGTTGTAAGACGTTGAAAGACATTTAATGGCAAACTAAACTGTATAATTATATATATCGTATATAGCATGTAAATAATAATGGACACAATTAAATCTATAATTAATCATAAATGAAGTGACATTCCTGACCAGACCACTCACTATATATTTCGAAATATAAGTATAATTATTTCCCTGTATGAGTATCGCAGAAAATAAAACTAGTTAAAAAAGTAAAAAAAAAAAAAAATGACGTGTACTTTTTTAATTTTAAACTGTGTAGGTTCTTCAAATTTTTAAATATTCAGTAATATTTCATTTTTAAGAACTAATTTAAAATCATTACAATGAAATAAAACACCATCTAATTTATAAGAAACAAACCATGAATGTTTTAATTGATTCAAATTACCATCCTTTAAATATATAACAAAATAAAATATTTATGATTGTCAATGTGTATTATATTTATAAGAAAGTAAAAATAAATACTTCCTTCCACATTGAAATAAATTAATGGGTGCAGAAAAATAGAACACCAATCTGTTTATCTTTTCTAATCACATAACGTTGCTGAAAAATATAAATTTTTTTGAACTTATAAAAAAAATTGAGAAATAATTACCTTCACAGAGTAAGATTATTAAAATTAATTATATATTGAAATGGTTTATATATATTTTAAACATTTTTTCTATGTTTATTATTGCACCTAATATTTTATTCTTTCAAAAATATAGGTATTTTTTTTTCATTTTATTTTATTTACAATGTCTTAAAAGTATTGTAAAAGTAATTTCTTTTTTGCCCGTGAGAGAATACAATTACACGTTTTAGAAACGAAAGAAAATCTTTAGGGGACATTTTAAAGTTAAATTAAAATATTATGCTCTTCTTTTTTCAATGATCTGTTAAAATTATAATATTTTCGAAGTTTGAAGATGATGGAATAATCCAGGAGAAAAAACATTTTTAACAAAATATTTATCATACTATGAATATATTTATATACATTCTACATAAATAACTATCCAAAACTGCGCTTTTACAGAATCAACAGAAAAAAAAATTCAAGAAACCCTATTTTAAAAGAATAATTTTCTTAAACACGTTTCTGATGTTCTTCACTTTTCCAACTTGCAAAGTAGACAGCAGGGCATAGACTCAAACACAACTACATTTAAAATTGTAAAATATATTTTTGGGACATATAAAAGTCCTAAATAATATGTTACGTTTTACATTTTATAATTGAAGGGTTCCTTCATTGGTATAAATTAAAAAAAAAAAAACGAAGTGTACACTATTTTAATATACAATACATTTATACAAAATTTTAAATAATAAAGATGAATTCCTCTTAAAACATCATCGTACAATAATAATCTGCTGTAGCTGCTAACTTATTTTTAAACATTAAAAAAATCATCTTAAAACAATATCTTTACAAAAATAATCTCCAGTAGCCATTAATAAAACTCCATGTTAAAGTATGATTGATGCATACATACACATCTAAGTTTGAAAGTAAGTCATGTATACTAATCAAAACAAGACATTAAAAACTAGGTATGAGTTGTGGTAATATCTGGGCAAAGATTAAAATTAATTGTGTTATATTAGTATTTAAGTTTACTTTAAGAAATCATTATAATGTAAAATTTAGAGGGGACTTTGCTTTTTGACATTTAAAGCATTTTACACTAAACCACTTTATTTTATAAGTCATTATTTTTGCATTTTTAAATAAATACTTATTTTTTTATGTTATTTGGGTCTTGGAGTACCTATTTAATGAGATATCAGCAATTATAAGTTTAATAATTCATTTTCGTTGTGATGCATAGTTTTCTAAGAAAAAAAAGTAATAATTGTATTTATTTTTTTAATAAAAAAATATGCATGAAAGAAAGTGTCAACTTTTCTAATTTCTTTTCACTTTCCATTATAAGGAATACTATAAAATATTATGTAACATTTTAAGAATATTCTTTTTTTTATTTTGATGGCAAACTAAACAAAAAGAATTGCAACACGAGGCTTACATGTTCACTACACTTGGCAAACATCACGGTCATCTATTAAGTTGATTAGGTGATTAATAACACTTTATCATCAATGTTAATAAAGGCTATATCCTAGAGCTGAACAGGAAATCTTTTAATTTAATCTTTCATCCAAAAATATTGTCATTAATAAATTTATTAAGATTAGCAGAGTTATGTTTGATACAATATGCTACTGATATACATTTTATGAGTAGCTTAGGTAACATTAATTTCACTACATCAGATAAGCATACATAATAAATATAGTACTATATAATTGACATATTTCCAGCTAGTTTTTTAATATACTAATTTTTCTAGAATTTCTTAGAATCTTTTTTTATTTTAAACAAAATTAATTTGTTTGTGAATTATCACTGTGCTTTGTTTTCAAAATATGGTATTGAAGCTATACTTGAAACTTATAATATTTTGCATGTTTTTTTATAAAAAATTCATTAAGTTTCTCAAAATGAGAAATTAAAATTCACTGTTAACAAACATTATTTATAGAAATCCTTCTAAAACAGAATTAAAAATTACCCTATTGCTGGTTTTTCATTAAAATATGTACGTTTGCTCTTAAAAAAATTAAAATTTTACTCTAATGAAAATTGAAAAAAGAAAAAGACGGAACAAAAAACGAATTTGAGAATAATAAGTTAAGAGAAAATGTTATAAAAAACGCTACACATTATGTAGATGTTCAGCACATTTTTAGAATTCATTCACATCTCAAAATAAAATCTAAGAAGAAATATCATGTTACAGATAGAGAGATTTCTTTCTAAGAAAAATGTTTTAATTAATTTATTTAATTCCTGTCTTCCTGAAGATTGCTTATTTAGATTAATGCTTACATTTCATGTCGATATCATATTCGATGTTAAATTAAGCACAAATTGTTATTGAAAATATTTATTTTACTAAACATTTTATATAGAGAGAGCAGAAAATAGAATTTCATTTATATACTTTAAAAATAAACCGCATTGCGTTACAGTATTATGTTTTATCCAGTTATTTTTTTGTCACTATTTATTAACTTTTTAGACTTTATAAATTTATCACTTTTTAATTATCAAAACAAATGATAATCTATACATCAAATTTTTATATAGCTTATTTAAAAACTATGTATGAAGAGAAACAGTCAAAAATCAATGTCTACACACTTCATAAAGTTAAAGAATTATGGTCATCCTCATGAATATTTCAAAAGGTGAAAGCAAAACCCTTTGAAATATACTAAGTAAAATATATTGGACCTTCATCCACAAATGACCAAATTATACTTAAAATCAGGTTTCTTTAACATACCACCTTCCTCTTCTCATTTTTTATATCTTTTACATTTTTATTCTTTTAAAATGCTAGTTCGCCAGTAGATGAAAAGGGCAATACATTTTATACTAAAACCCTACCTTCCGTTTCAATTCGTAAGCATTTGATACATTATTTCACTCTTTCTTCGGACGAAGTACTTGAATAGATTTGACGCCCCTATTTTACTCATCATGAGGCTTGGGACCCTCTTATTCCCGATTCTCTCTCTTGGTCCCTTGGTTCTCCAGGGCATTGAAACAGGATCACACCCTGCTTTGAATCGACGTTCTTCTATAGTAGTATCTTTTCACCTCTGCACAAAGGAAAAAGGAATGACTTTTCTTTTATTTTTACGACTTGACACCCCTTCCCTCTTTTTTTTCTTCCTTCCTTTCCCCTATTTCATGTGCCAAGTCTTTTGATACATTTATACTCACACTTCTTTCACGGTTATCCGGGTTTTCATCTCCCTGTGCCTTTTCCGGATTTGGATTCCGAATATTGAGAGTCATCCATATTATTATTTTTTCCCTTTTTATTTCTTTTCTACGTTTTATTTTTGAGGCATGGTGTAGTATTCTTTACTATCCAAAAGTGAATTGTTATGAAGTATAAAAACTCACATAAATATTAATAATGCAAAGGAGAATAGTGTACCTTAAGCTTAACCTTTGATATATTACTTACTTTAAAACTCTTTTCTAAAAGTTCTAGTAAAAAAATAAGACAGAAGAAAGGTTTAATCAAAATTGTTTAAAAAATAAATGTTAAAAGAAAGAATTTCCACATGGCTTCATATATTGTTATTAAGTGCACCTAATTAAAAAAAAAACACATGTTATTAAAAAATTAAATTCTACTTTTGTGTAAATTGCTAATTGTCGCATTTATAAAGTTTTATATTTCGGAATAAATAAAAAAAAATCACCTTAATATCAGAATATTTGTTGTGGGAGTTTCATTACACCAAAATTTATTTATTTCTTTTTAATTTTAGAACTAAATTTAACTTTAAATATACTGTTCAAATATAAGTATTAAAATAATAGAATGAGTCAGTAAAATTTATAGAGGGCAACGAAAAAAATTAGTCATATACTTGATTTATAGTATGCAGAATGTCTTACAGAAAGTGAGATCTACAAAAATTCTGTACTGTTTGAATATAGTACATGGGTTATATTTTAGTACATTTACCTATTTTTATGCATTAGTAATATATTTCTTTCTGAAATAATTATGAATTAGTTCAAGAATTTGAATTCAGAATTAGTAATAATTGAAAGCAATTCAAGTCTCATTAGTCTCAGCTTTGATCTTCAAATAAGTATCACATTAACAACTTTCATCATGTTCAGTAGGAGTATAAATATTTAAGACATGTAACCGACTTTAATACCTTCTGTCATGTTAGCTGTCAGATGAGATAACTGAAGTTTATTACATTTTATTAAATTTCCTTTCTAGCCCATTGGTATCTTAAGAAAAAAAAAGGTAAACTATGTTCACTTTAGTTTCTTTGCTATTCTCACACATGTGATATCTATCAAGAACAGGGTTTCAAAAGAAGTAGCAAAATTTTAATTAAATCTTACTCTTAATTCAGTCACCTTCAGAATTTATTAAGTATTTGATAGCTAAGTGAAAAATCTATTTGCTTGTGAAACATTAATTATTTTTAAATCATATCTATGTAATTAGAATTAACTTTTTTTTTCTCTAAAAAAAGAAATATCTGTGATAAGCAACTTGTTGAAACATATGATATAAAATTGAGTTTATAAGAATAGTAGAAAATACTGTGATATCGAATTTCTTTTTCACACACACACATACACACACAAACAATTAAAGGCAATTTATTATGTTTTATTATAAATTCAGATATTATCTATAGTGCCATTAAAAATAAAATACAGGGAAATAAGTAAATATATGATGTAAACTTATGAACCTTCAACAAAACTACCTTAGTTGCACGTCAGTTTCAAAAGTTAAAAAATACAATTTAAATAACCATTGGAATTTATATATTTGGACTTTGAGAGTTAACTATACAACTCCTCAATCGATAATTTACAATATATATTAAATTACTTACAAAAAATATTACTTTGCATTTTGTGAAATAAAGACTTTTTAAAGTCTGTCTGAACGCTTTAACATATTTCTTTTAAGAAAACTATTTCACTGAAATTGCTAAAATAATTGTGTTTATTTTTCTAATAAAATTGATTACTTTTCACAAGGCTTTGAGTATGCTGTTGTGATGCTGTAATGAGTATGCTGTAATACTTTTTAATTGTTCATGTTGTAGGCATCCACATCATTACATTGTTCATAAAGCTTAAATTAAACAGTTTTTTTATATGTTAAATTACTGATAGAATATGGATATAGTAAAACTTCCAACAGACTGCTTGAATGTAAATTTAAAATTTAAAATGATTTTTTTAGTCATTAAAAAATTAGAGCCACTGCTATATCCTTATATATTTTTGTATACATTTATAATCTCAAAAGTATTTTTAATTTAGGAAAACAGATACATTGAGTTTTTCCAAAATCCGTTAAAGGAGACTAGTAATTAATCGTATTTTGAAATATAATTAGGCTCATTAAAAATTCACAAGTTCAATACTTTTTTAGAAAAAAAAAGTTTCTCAACTAAATTCATTAGTATTATTATTTATTCGTTTATTCAAGTGAATATGATACAGTTATATATGTATCAGTAACTTTATGGACATTTTCAATAATCATTTTTTCTGTATGGAAAAACGTGAAAATCACACTAAAGCAGTTGTAATTTTCGTTCGAATTTCAGTTCTTCAGAAAAAAATTGAATTAAATAGTTATATGTTTGCTGTACATTTAAGATCATGTAAAAATGGCATTTCTACCCCCCTCCCTTATTTCCTTATACTTTACTGTTCGAATTAGTTGGGACTAATGTGAAAAACAAATATTTTTTTCTAAAACCCTAGCGTTTTATCATTACGTACCTTAAATAGACTGAAAATCTAAATATCAATACAAAGAATTTTTTCTTTTAACTGAAATGATCTTTTAAACCTTTTCTTGCCATTGACTCCACTAGAGTAGCAAACTCATGTTCTTGATTTCATCATCTTGAAAACACACTTGCATAGCCTTTTTTATCATTTGCTCGTTTGTCGTGTGATTCATCTTAGTGAAACGATTCATGATAATATGCCATCAGTTTTGATTAGAATTTACGTCTGGGGAATTTTCAAGTCAATCGAACACTTTTAATTTATTTTCCGCAGAAAAGTATAGACCAATTTCGAATTGTGACAAGGGGAAAAGTCATATTGAAATGTCCCATCAAATGTTTGAATGAATGGAACAAACTACTACATAATATTTATATATATTTGACAGTATTCATCATGCATTTAAGATGAACTCAGCTTCCAGGGCCATTTGTATTGAAAAAAAAAAAAAACCAAGCATCTGCTTAGAAGGGTGTTTTACTATCTCTTGGATATGATTTGTAAGGAAATTTCAACTTCATTTCGTCTAACTACACTTGATTTTTATCCTTGCTGAAATAAATGTTTCATCTCTCAAGTTCACCTTCTTCCAGTTGTTAACGGTGCATGATCGATATTTTCTGGCCATGCTTAGCGTTTTTTTCCCCCCATCATTTTCTGAATTAGAAATCATTTTTTTCCCCTTAGTCTTGTTGACTTAAAGCCACCTTCCAGAAGCCTTTTCCGTGCAGTTGAGGTACTCATTTCAACAACATTATCCCATAAATCCCTTCAAAGGTCAATGCTTGTCCTTTTTGGATTTATTTTGCTACTTCTTTTTAAACTGTTATCACTTCTTGGAGTAGGTTTCCACTTGAGCGCGCATTTTTCTTTTCTTTTTGGAGACGATGATCGAGAATTTTGAAATGTTCTTAAAACGCCGAATTTGATCACACCAACTGCCATTGTTATATCTCTCATAGTCATAGAAGTGTGAGAGCGATTTTTTTAGAACGGTTTCTCGAAGTAATATCAATTTTTGAATAAGTAAAAGTAAAGCGTCATACGGAAAGCAAAATGGAAATTATCAGTTTTCCCACTGAAAGACTTCCAGCTGAGCTCCTGATAGATTAAAATGAATAAATTGTAGACAGAGTCGATCTGTCACACTACCTAAAGGCAGATATAACGTGTTTGAGGTGAACCAGGTTTTTACTAGTTATCACATACCAACTCAAACAAGAAAAACAGGTTTGTCTCAATTAATTCTAACAGTATATTAACTCTATCTTTTATCCTCTACCAATAACTGAAAAATGTTTTTATTGAATTTCTTCAATGTCAATTGCTCTGTTTAAAATTGCTTACTTTTATTGATAAACTGATTTAATTAATAAATTTAAGCATTTCTTCTGGTTACCTTCTTATCATTCATCTTTCAACATCCATTAAATCAATGCGAAATCACTGGAATTTTAGATAAACATCATATAGTCTTTATTAAGAGCAAAACTGTCTACCATGTCTGTACAACTTCAAATAAACTAATGAATTTTTATTTAAAATTGAATAGTTTGCATAGAAAAATTCCTCTTTAGAAATATAATTTACAATTAAGTATGTGCACAACTGAATCTCAATATTGTGTTTCTTGAGATTCAATAATGTTAAAATGTTCTCTGAATTGCGGATATTTGATTATAAAATACAACAAATTTACACTTTTGAATTTTAATCACTGTATTAAAACATGTCTTTCATAATATCTATTACAATGCACTTATTTTTTCTTAACATTATTCCTACAGGACCTTCAAACAGCATTTCTAAAACAAATAATGTCCTAATAAAAAAAATTAAAAAAAGGTCAATATGTGTAATATTAGAATGACACATCAATATAAAATACTACATTAAGTGATTATCTATTATTAACAGAAAGATTGATTAGAAAAGATATTATTCAAAAATTATGAATGTATAGTCTATAAAACTAGTTCAGTTAGGGAAATATATATTCCTTTCGATGTTTTTTCTTTTGATAATACTTATATTTTTACAGCAGACATTTTTTTTATTTTTATTTTTCAAAATATTCATTATGATTTTAATTTTTTTTTAAATGACAATGTGTTAAATAATTTATTGCATAATGTATAAGGTACTTGATATCTAGTGAACAATTGAAAATTTAAAAATTGTAAAATTGCTTTGGTTTTGTATCCCCTATATTATAATTTCACAAAAAATATAAAATTTTGAACAATAGGAGACACTTTATTTATACACACGAATTTAATGGTTGGAAATATTTTTAAATTGTAATATTTTAAACTTTATCATTTTGAATAATTCTATCTTAAGAAAAAATAAGAGCATATTATTAATAGTGATACATCCTATTTTATTAAAAAAAATTCAAAATCACAAAATTTCCTACAAACGAGTTTGAAGATGTGATTGCACCAAAAATATATGCTACATAAATTCCCAATTTATGATTTTTTCCCCTTATCGGGTAATATGTGAATTGGCTATTCAAACTGATGCAATGAATAATTATAATACTGTTTTCAAGGGTGATATTAAGTTTAAAATAAGTGATTGTAGAGAAACAGTTTTAATTATTATATAGCATTTAACTATATTCTTGAAATATCTAATTTCAAAAATTATTACTTGCACATTGTAGGAGAGAAAAGAACTTTGCAGGAAAAGTTTGACTACTTACTATACTCATGTGCTTTTGTAATAGGTAAATATCAAACTGAGTCCATTATTTAGTCGAAATATTTGTTGTGTAAAGAATGATTTTGAATGATTTGCTTATTTTTGAAATTGAGTTTTATACTTAATGAAAGATCCAAGAATTAGTCTTGTGCCGTATTCTGTTTAATCCAAATATTTTGAAGCAATTTCTTTGTGCACGACAGCTGATATTAATAAATTATTTACATATTCCAATACGATTAAAGGTACAAGTTAGTTAACTCAAAAATTTGAACACCTGCAAGTAATAAATATGTTTAAATTATGTAACCAAATGATTCTATAAATTATTAACTTTTTTAGTGCAAATATTTGACTTCATAGTTGTGTATCTTGACCTGGAGCAAAATCTATTCTTACATATAATTAGATTCTAACATAACACGTGAGAAGAGAAATACGAAAAATTAATTTTGATAGCTAATGTAATATTTTTTTATGTTATGTCGTTATTCTCTTTTGTTATTAACGGGGTAAAATATCAAATTAACTATGCGTTGTGCTTATTTTTTTTAGCTTTAATAACAAGTAAATATAAATTCTAATTTTGTGTGACAAGTAAAAAGCAAATTCTCTAATTATTTGTATTTTATATAAGTTATGTAGGGAGTTAAATTTCAATTAAATAGGAAGTTGAAAAAAAATTCAGGCTATTTTATATATATATATAAAGCATTTGATTTTTATCGTTTTTTTTTTTTTTTCAATGAAAGTATGGTAATAACTTGCTAGATATTTCAAATGTAACTGATTTGCTAAATTGAAACTTAATTGAATATATTTATTTCTTCATTGACAAAAGAAATAAGTAAATTACTAATTACATGTGATTTTGTAAGTCTATATTTCTTATCTTATAATGGATTTTCCTATATTTATATATTAAATATTATTAAAATGCTTAATATACGAGGATGAAAGTTTTTTTTCTAATTGATATCGACTACATTAATTAATTAATTATGATAAAACTTTTACAAGCACTATCGAAAACTTATGAGATTAATTTTCTTTACAAATATCTTGTATTTTTAATGCTGCTTATAAAAATTTACCTAAGTCTGAAAATCCATTATTATTTTTTTAGCAGTTTTAAGACCAAGCAAAGAGCATCGATTTTAATAGAAACAAAAATAACACTAAATCTTACTATTGAAGGAAAATACAAATTGTCTTATGCCAATTAACACTTTAATTAAATAGATAAATGATCATATTTTTTAATCTTTTCCCCAGAATTATTACTTCCTTTCAAAGCAATATATGGAATATACATGTAGAGAATTATTGTTTCTCTTTAAAAAGAAAAATACATTTTTAAATTTACAAACTCAAGATTAAGCTCATTAAATTCGTAAGTGAAGTAATTAGTAAAAGTTCGAAAAGGCACATTCAATATAAATGAGGCGTAAAATAAGGTATAAAAATAAAATGCGACCAAAATGATACACTTAATAAAATATCCTTCGTTATTATGTGAACTTATTTCCCAATAGAATAGCCATGTTCTTTTTTTTAAAATATAACTTAAATGAATATTGTTTATTCGTTTAAAATAGAGAGAGAGATTATATTAAATTTAATTTATTCTTTAATATGAAATAAAGCCAATTATAGAGGGCACTTCCCATTGTTAGGTTATTCTTATTTATTAAGGATAATATATTTACAAATATTGATTAAAAAGTGCTTATTTTCCTTTTTTTCTCAAAATAAATATTTCCATGTCAGTGTCGCAACAAAATGGATTTTCTAAAAGATGACTTTGCCGCAGGTTAAGTAGTAAAAAAAAAGTGTGCATAATTTGATCCAACGTGTATACGTAGACTAAGAAATGGATTATTTAGAGTGAATAGCATAAACATTTTAGGAGCATGAAGATAATCTCCACCAATATAATCAATCAAAGTCACCTCCAAAATACTCCGGGGAAGAAAGTGACAATGCGTAGAAAAACCAGTTATTTTACATTTTTTTATCAAAAAAGAAGGAAAGTGAACATTATTGTGACGAGTAAAGTTTTCCATTTTCTCCAGAGAAAAAGAAAGCCCTGTTTTGCATAGTATTTCCTTTTATATCTCTGCTAGACACACTTGAATAAAAGTGTAAAAGTTTGATTAAGTGCCTTCGGAAAAAAAGAATATGTTATTTTTGTAGCTTGAGGAGATTTTTCGAAGGTAAGAAGATATATGGCATTACTTTCATCCGGTTAAACAGATTAGTTTTGAGCTTTATTGCTTTTAAATTAAATATCATATTGATTTACGCATCGTTTTTCATTGAAATGAGTTTTCCGTTATTACTTGCTAAATATAGTACATTATATACTAAGTTTATACTTAAAATTCAGTTTAAATTGATATGCAATTATGCTTAATGTAGAAACAAAATTGTTTATAATTTCTTTGTTATTTTACATAGGGGTGAGTAAATAAGGATTTTTTTCATTTTACTTCAAGGTTATTAATTTTTCTCGTAAAAATATAGAAAAAAGGGCATTTTATATCCATACAATTTTAATAAGTTAACAACATTTATTAGTGAACCATCACAATTTGGTATCACTCATAATTTTAAATACAAAAATATTTATTAAACTTTCAAAATATTTCTCATTACTTTCCTTTTAAGCCTGTACCGCTTAACCAAGTATAAAAAAGTATTTGTTAAGATAATTATAAAAACATGAATCTAAAGGACATGGACAACTTTTAAGCAAAAAGGCTTTTTGAATTGAATTTTAAAATATTCAGGTCAAAATTATTAATTTTAAAGATAAAAAATTTCGATTTTTACTATCAAATCTCCTATTTTGAGGAAGCTCTTCTATTTTTTAATATATTCATAAAAAGATGAAGCTGTAGAGAGTCAAGGGAGCTGATAAACCCTATTTGCCCTTTTCTTAAAATCCGCTGAGTGCTTGCATTCAAGAAAAGAGTATATATCTGTTATTCCTTAAAAAATTAGTTTTATAATGAAAGAGTTATTGAAATATTTTTCAACTCATTATTTGTTTCATTTAAATTTTTTGCTGCCTTTATATTACTTTTGGTTCATAATTTTTTAAATGTTATGCTGCTGTGTTGTTTCCCATCTATCTGTTTTATCTGAAGACAGGTTAGACTAAATGTTTAAGACCATTGACGGGGAGAAAATCCATCACCATCAGAAAAAAATGACAACTACTTTCTTCAATTTCAGATATGCAAGAAGATTTTAAGGACTGGTATTGACACCCATACCGTAAATGCAGATGAGTAGTGTCTTGCAGTTCTTACAGTCATCAATAAATTAAAAATACATCTTGATCCATTGATAATTGCGATTAAGACTGTTGTTGTACAAAAGGCTTACAAAAGATTTAGAGAGGTAATTAATCCTGAATTTAAGGTTCATGTTAAATTAATACAAATATCAAAATACAAATTGAAATAATTTTAGAGAACTTTAATATCAGGTATAATATTACTCAGGTGTGGATATGAAAAATATTCACAAAAAATATTGTAAGTTTTTAATAAGCAGAAATCATTTTTTTTTTTTTGATATTATAACACTTAAACACTTTGAGTTATTACATTTAAGAATATCCAAAAAATACTGATGTACTTTGACACTAAATTTTGATGCTCTAAAATAGAGGTTCCCAAAATTTTTGCCTCATAGACCCCTTGATAGGTTTTTCGGTTTGGGGTAGATCCCTACTTACCTAATATTAATTTTTTTTCCCAATTCATTAACTTAACTGGGTTTTTGACAGCAGGTATAGAGCTGCATCCTTAAAAAGATTTAAATTTTTAAATGTATTGAAGTATAGTGTTTAAAAATTAAGAAAATACTTGTTAATTAATTGAATTAAAATTTAATTAATTAATTCACATGTGTTTTCTTAGTTTTTAAACGCTATTTTATGTATTAATTAAATTTAAATTTAATTAATGTATAAAATAACTGTTAAATAAAATAACTGAGGAACTAACAAATGCTTTTAGTGGGAAGGATGAATCCGTGTATGCAATAATAAATTTTCAACATTTAGCATCAATCTTGTCAGGTTTAACCCTAAATATCTTCTCGGTTAATAGTGTCCAGTCTTTTCTTCGTTCTTTTTTTGTTTTGGAGAATGGCAAGTGCAATGAAAAACTCCTGAATCGGAAAAACAATTAAAAATTTTTTAAGATATTCCACAATGTGGAATAAATAACAGGTATATATCTTTTTAAAGCCAAAAATTTTGGCATCCGCTTATAAACTTAACTTTAAGATCTTAGTTAGTGCCTATTCCTAGTGTCTAGTTCTTGTAATCTGACTTTTTTTTCAAAGTGACCATATGAATATATTGCCTATTGTGGTATTACGATAGTCAAAACATTTGCAAACCTAGTTTCAAAATCCAAAAAAAGGGCAGTTAAATGTTGAACGTAGGTCACCTTTTTCCCCCCTGGCAGATTGTTCGTGACAATTATGAAACTGTGAAAATTTGAGATTTCCAAAATTACACTCCTTAATTCTGGCACACACAAGAAAGGCTGTGAAATGTGATCCTTGTTTTAAAAAAAATTATGCTGTCACCTTGAAACTGCACAAATTAACATAATTAAATTTAGTAAATAAATCTATTAAATAGGTAAGTCTGGCTTCCACTTGATTAAATTTCCTTTTAAAATTAAAATCAAAATCTGGTTTAATGAGAGCCACTATTGTAGACCCCCATTTACAACTCATGGACCCCCAAATTATTTTTTCACTGGCGTGGACCCCTTGAAGGTCGTTGTAGACTCCTGGGTTTCTGCAAAGACCACTTTGGGAAACACTTCTCTATAAGATCCCCTATCCAAAAAAGATATTTGTTTTTGATTCCTACAGTTTCATGAAGTTTTATTATCAGCTGGTTTCTCCAGGTTCCAGCAAACGTTTTTGACCCGTCTAACAGAAGATCATAGTATGACTGAAAGAAAAAAAACTTTCTAATATCCTTAATGCATGATTTTATGTATAAATCTGATGATTTTTATTGTACCCCCATTTGAAACCATTTTGCTTCTATAAGAGCAAGTTGTCAAAATTATATGAAAACATAAATCAGCGAATTATCTCTCTTTGCCTAACTTTGATTTCAATTGTTGGTAATTCTGCTTCTCTATATTTATAAAGAGAGAAATTCATGTTTTTTTTTCCTAATAAGAATATAATTGAGGTTCATTTCTATTATCTAAGTTGTATACCATATTGCTTAGTTTGATTGTGTTATCTAATAGCCATTTTTGATCATTCACGCCGTGATGTTCAATCTTTCTACTGCACACACAATAAAGCCTGGAATATATGCAAAATCACAGTTTGCTATAGCTGATTCCAATTAGCAGGACAGCTAAACAATCATCGAAGTAAATAATTTTTTTTTCATATTTAATTTGTAGTATTTGTGGGGCTGTTTTTGATTTGATCCCCAACAACTCAATCGTTATTATTTAAATTCAGGTAGTCTGCTTTTTTGTCCTAGCTTCTCATGATGGTAGCTGTACACTTATATATTAAAACAGTATTACTTCAGTGCACACGATGATATTATGTACATCTATCTAACTATGTACGTAAGCTAGTAATATTTGTCCTAACATCGATAATTTAAGTAATTGAAACAATTTATTTTTCCATTGGGATAAGCTACATAATATTTATTTGTATTGTATTTGTTTAATTGACCAAAATTCATCTCTGGAATTGCTCATTTTTGATGCAGAGTATTTCTTTTTTTTAAACATGAAATCAATAATGGATATATGTGTAAAAAGATTTTGATATATTTTTTAACGTTCCTTAAGGAATGGAGAGTTTGGTACTCTCCATGCATTGCATTTAAATGACTGCCATAAAAAGTCAAGATCTACACAATTTGCATTATAATCAAAATAATTTTTACTAAGAGTTTGTTAAAAAAATTCTCAATCAGTCTTTAAAATATTCAAATAGTTATATTAATCTTTTAGCGATATCTTTTTTATTAATTTAAATTAAAATAAGGATGTGAAAGGATTATTTTGTACTTTCCTATAGTAATTATACATTAAGTTAAGACTACAAAATCCAAAGCTTGTCTAGAGTCAAAATGCATTAATGTTTACAACCTATTATCATTAATAAAGGAGGCATTTTTTCGAGTATACTCATCATAATGTTCTACATTGATATCCTAATCATACAATTCCTCAAACTAGACTTTCTTAAGTTGTGAGGCTTACCCCCCAAAGGGCGGCGTGATAATCCTACGTGGTTGGTGCAAGTTTATTAAAAAGTCGAAAATAAAATATTATTAAAATATATATATATTAATTTATTGAAAGCATCTAAAACGAAATAAACTCTGAAAATAGTTTTATCAGCTTTAACCCTGTTTATTTCACAAATTTGGCATTATTTTCATACTATTTCATATATTTTAGCGCATTTTGAAATGTATTTTTATTTATGTTTTTAATTTCTTTAATTTCTTTATTTATTAAAATTTTTCCCTTAAATATTAACTCTACTAAAACAATTTAACTTAGAAGTTTTATGAACTGATTTAAACATTTCACGGTTATGTTCAAATTCAACTAACTTCTGTATTCTACCAATATATTTTAAAGTACTACTTAACTCCTATAATATGGAATTATTCAAATCGATTGAAAATTCGTTCTTACAATTTTAAATAAATCTCTTCCCTTTAATTCTCATGCATAAATCACCTGCGACTCCTTCAGTGCAATACTTTTCCCCTATTCATATTTAATCAAGGCAATACATAAAATTGCTTCAAGACGAATATTTAACTCCAATAAAAGATGTCTGCTAAAGTTTCTGCGAAGAGATCTGTCATTCCGATACTTTGGATGATAAGTTTCCATATTAGTTTCACTCCGACACTACACGCGTTGCCTAAGTCTCTAATAAATTTATCGATATCTACATTTGAGACAAATTCAGAATCAATTGCCCATTGAATGAATCAGACAGAAGATCCGGTTCTCAATCGATTACGCCAGTCATTGTTACTTGAACATTATTCTTCTGTCCCGAGGCACAGTCTTTTGTCCTTTATTTTTTTCCACCTTTTTTCCTTCATTTTGCCTCTTTTGTTTCCTTCGTTTCCTTGATGGAACCTAAAGCAGGTCCCAGGTGTACGACCCAGACATTCGATTTCTTGTCGCGTTATATGTTGCCATTATCAGCGCAGAAAAAGAACTCTGCAGAATCAATAGTAAAAAAAGAAAAAAGAAAAGTACGAGGCAATTTAGAAGATCAGTGAGAGCCAATGAAATTATGAGCGTTTAAGTCTGATAAGCAGACTACATTTTCTTATTTCCGCGTTTAAGTTCTACTAGTAATCCAAATGGGTATAAAGTAAAACATTGTTACATAGAACTTTAG
Source organism: Trichonephila inaurata madagascariensis (assembly GCA_019973955.1). Lineage (NCBI taxonomy): Eukaryota > Metazoa > Arthropoda > Arachnida > Araneae > Nephilidae > Trichonephila > Trichonephila inaurata. The sequence goes on along the minus strand of BMAV01006632.1, from coordinate 13,913 downwards.
TAGTACCTATAATGGGTAGATAAATTTGAAATCGTAAGTTGCTTATGTTTATATACAAATTTAAATAATTATTTTCTATGTGAGTGACTTATATTATATATCATAAAAGAGTAATTTTAGTGAGTTAATAGAATACAACACAAGCGCGTGACCAAAAAATTAAAAAAAATTAAGAAAAACGCATATCTTTACTGTGAACATGATTACATTTGTGTAGAATATTTTCTTATTAATACGTAAAATAAAAAAGGAAATATCATATTAGGCACATGGATCCTATTCACAAAGAACGTATTAAATATAGAATATTGTTAAACAGTTTTAAAGCATTGAATAAAAGACAAGGGCATAATTTTTACATAAGAATAAATAAGGAGTGAATAAAAGTTAATAAATATAATTATAAAGAAGCATTACTTTTTCCGTAGCAATGAAAATGCTTCAAGTTAACCACATAAAAGTATTTTTTTTTGTGAAAATCTGCAAAATTACTTAATGCTGTTCTAAAAAGATGTTACATACTTTGAAAAATTTCCTCAAGAAAAGAAATAGACTGATGTCTCAGGAATTATACATATATATATTATCATATTTGCACATTGAAAACTTATATAAGCAATATATTTTCTTTTTGTCTTATTTTTTGTCTCTTCCCTCGCGGAAGGAGAGTATCATCCATTTTTGTGATGTGTACCTTGGAACATATTAAATCTGCTACATATTTACTATACATTTTTTTTTTACTCATAGGTAGAAGCTTTTACTCATTTGTGCGTTTTATTTCGGCCCATTTATGCATCCAGCCACATTATTCAGAGCATAATGATTTCAGTTTTCAAGCTCATACAACACCTACAGAATCAATATAATGCATTCAAAAATTTACCTACATAATCCTTTAGACCTAAATAAAGTCCCTGTTACTTTTTTTGTTAAATTTCCAAATTTAAAGGGTAGGGAGCCACAAAAGGTTAATTAAGTTACATAGAATTTTGAATCAATATGGTACCGATTAATTTACATATAAAACAAATAAATCCCGTAGTGTAAGCATTAATTAAGCATTTTTAAATTTTTAAGGCATTAAAGGTACAGTCACACTGTACAAGATTTACAAATAGAGCAATATTAGCACATTAAATCACTTCAGGTCATAATCTAAACACCTAAGTGTTAATGCGTCATGATTCCGTAAGATTTTCAGTATGTCTTAGGTTTTCAAAGTGTAAACAACACCTTTTTTTAAAAAAATAAATAAAGTTGAACATGTTTTTGTGCGGTAGATAGGAACCGCATAAAAAAACCGCACAAAAAATTACTTAAAAATTTCATAAATTCTTACATATAATAAACGAATTCGTGGAAATACTACAAAAAACATTTTTATGCGGTGGATAGCGACCGCATAAAAAAATTGCATTTATAAAATATGCCAATTATTTACGAAATTTATCTAAGAATACATCCTTAACAAAATAAATAATTAAATTTTACACATGGAAACATTTAAAAAACATATAGTTTCTCATCGTATACACGGATAAGCTTTCAAAAAATACACATACATAATTCATTGCTACTTATCATAATCCAAAGCCCTGTAATGAATAAGTTCAAAATCGCTTTCGTCATTTGAAGTTACTATTTCAATTGATTTACTTTTTGGAAACATAAAGTAAGAGATAAGTTTTGGGTCGAAGGTCGGGTGGTCAGTCGCTTGTAAATGTCACGATAACCAGATTGAAGCCCTTTTTGAAATGTTACACTAATTTCTTAATTGGTATTTATTTAAAGAAAATGCTTTTCCAATTTGTTGGGAAGCTGGATCACTGCATATTTTATCCGCCCTCAAAGAATCCAGTTCTTCTAGTCCGTCTTCATAATCTATCAAATTATTCATAATGCCACTGTCAGTGAAAGTACGTATTTACCCAAAATAATAAAATATTAAAGGCGAAACCTGACTTTCAGGGGGGTGGCGGTCCCAACATTCTCCGTTACACCACTAGTATATAGATAGAAAACATTACAGTGGCGCCAAAGCCATTGAAATTCAAGCACCGCATAAAAAAAAATGATTGCACAAAACAAATCGCACAGAAAGGAAATCGCTTAAAAAAGACCTCGCAAGAACAGGTTCTACTGTATGTTGCTTTTTCCAACAAAGCAACTTATTACGTAAAAAAAAAGCTTTTTAATCATTCACTTCCATCGAAAGAAAAAATTAGCAAAATATCTTTCATTTCATTGCAAAACTTATGGCGACCATTCTGCATCGATTTCAACTAGTAAGTACAAATTTAGAAGGCTGAAATGCATTTATTTCATTTAGTAGGTGATGGCGAGTGAAGAAAAATAAGAAATGTTTGAAGACGCAGAATTAAATTAATTATATTGAAAAAAGATTTAGCCTAAGGAGAATTTGCTGAATCCTTGGAAGTAACAGCTAAAACCGTACGAACAGAAAACAAGATATTGTTTAATATATAAATTAAATATAAAATAATTTGAAAGATATTTCACTAGAGAATGTTTGGCCAAATTCAGAAGTGGAAGAACTTGTGCATTAAATTGTAGCTGCATATTAAAAGTGAATATATTACGTAAACTCAAATCATAATAAATCCTACCATCCGCTAATAAAAGGTCATGCTCTAAATAACTAAATAGGATCAACTAGGTGCAAAATTGGAAACAATCGAAGTTGATGAAACTGACTGAAACTATCATGTAATATTGGTGCCGACTATCATATAGTAGATGCGTTTGAACCGAGTATTAAAAAAATGACCAGTATATAAGTAGAATAATGAAAAAGTGGTTTTACAGCCCAAAATTGCTTGATCACGTATGGCGTGAGTGAATGTTTACTTACGTCATCCTCGAAAGAAACACGAAAGTTATTGAGGATGGAGAATTTTGACAAATTTGATGGGTATCTGCAAGGTGGGGTTTCAGTAAAATAGGACTCTAACTCATGGCAGGGCCGCTACTACAATGGTTATTCATGCCCTGTAACAGTATCACTCAAAAACTATTTAAAATCCTATAAATGGAATCTTTACTAATCCCGCCGTCTTTTCTAGACATGTGGCTACTTCATATTACCACTGGCTACTTTTAATTGTTCATAATCTGACTGAACAGTCTTTTCACTCTGAAGAGGAAAGCAAAAAATGAATCAGTTCCTAGATGCCATCTAAAAAAATAACCCTTTCTTTCACAACTAAGAATTCTCAAGTTTCAAGAAATATGGGAGAAAATCGTAGAGAGCCATGGACCCTACATTGAGTACTCACAGTTTTTATCCTTTTTGCACAAAATATTCCGATCGTATTAAAAATTCCTTGAAAAGTTACTTCTACCTTTAATATATATGAAGCAACGTAGAAAAAATAATGATTAACAACAGTAATATTTTTATGCTAATGAAAAAATATATCAATTAATTTTATAGAAGTATCAGAGTATCAATCGGAAAATTAATACTGTACAGACATTTTGTGAAACATATTTTTTACCCTTGATATGAATAATTAGAAAATCTGAATTATTATTGGATACCAAATCTCATAAATTTGATGAAATTCATGAGTATTCTTTTATTTTTATAGCAATTAAAATATTAATCACATTTTCATAATTAAACTAGGAGTTTAAAAAGGCAGATTTGATATGTGCAGATCTTAGGATATATTAAACCGAAATGTGTAACACAGTGTTTCTCAAAGTGCCAATATTCGGGACCCAAAATTCAATCATAATTTTTTTTTCTTGCACTTCTCTTAACGATATAACACTGTATTAAATTCAACAATACTATATTTCAACTATAAAACTAAGATAGTACTTTACTATCTTAAGTGTCACAGGCGTATATAAATGTCTCGTTCAGCCAAAGCGTTACATTCCCCGGACGTATATATAAGTCTTTCCGAAGTATGATCTTTTCTGTGCACTGCTATACATAAAATTATTCAAAATGCTATGGAATGCAGCAAAAGGACCTTGCCAGTATTTGCAAAGAATTTACTTATTTCTAAGGATTTCATTATTTATTCATTTTCTTTCCTTCCCTATAATACATCACATACGCTCGCCTACGTGGAAAAGGGGGACATTGTGGAGTGAATAGCATAACACAGTGTTTCTCAAACTGTGGAGCACGCCTCCTTAGGGGGGCATGATAACCCTACAAGGGGGGCGCGAGTATATCGAAAAGCATAAACCAATAGATTATTTAAAAAAAAAATATTAATTTACTGAAAGGAAGCAAAACAAAATACATTCTGACATAATAAAAAATAAAACACACATTTACACTGATAGAGTACATTTATAATTGTATCAGTACTGCACAATGTGTAAATTAATTTAACATTACTAAGTTAAGAACAAGTTTGATAATTACCAGTGACCCTATGGGCATATCACAAAATTAAATACAAAGATTAATACTAAACCTTGACAATTTGTACGGTTTATAATTAAAGTCGTATTGTGTATACGACGTTCAAAGTATATTATTATTGAATTCAATACATTTTTATTGCATAGCGGGGGGGGCACGATGAAAATAAGGATTGAAAATTGGGTCGCAAAGTACAGAAAGTTTGAGCAGCACTGGAATAACATTTAATCGGCCATTGAGGGATTAATTATAAACCGGACAATTTATCAAGATACGTGTTAATTTTTGTATATAATTTTATATATAGCAAGCCCATAGGATCACTGGATATTATTAAACTTGTTCCTAACTTGTTAAATTAATTATGAAATGCATTGCGTGGTATACCGTAAAATCCGGCGTATAAAACGCACCACCTATAACGCGCACCTATACTTTAGAGCTGAAATTTTTAATTTTTAGGTATATTCGCCGTATACCCCCTTTTTTACAAAGAAACCAGAAATGTACATATTCAAAGCTCTTAAGTCTTAAAATCATTTATTCGAGGTAATATTCTAAGCTATTGAAAAAACAATATACTTCTAGAAATACAACCCTTTAAGTTCATAAGAAATGTCATTTCATTTAAATAAATAGTATTTCAATATATATAGAAGTCTAGATTTTTTTCTATGCTCAGCTTTTTTTCATTTCTAAAGCTCTCATTTTTATACCCGGCGTATAACGCGCACCCGTAAATTTCGATCTTATTTTTTGTGTTAAAAGTGCGCATTATACGCCGGATTTTACGGTAAGTGTATTTCATCATTACAAATGTTAATTTATTTTTTTTATTATATCAGAATATATTTTGTTTGTTTACTTTTAGTAAATTGATTTTTTTTTTTAATTATCTTACGTTTTCGACTTTTCAATATGCTGACGCCTCCCTCGTAGAGTTGTCGTGCCCTCAAGAAAGGCGCGTCCCACATTTTGAGAAACGCTGGTGTAATAATAAAATTCTGTTATAAAAAAAAACTGATATTAATAATATTGTTTTTATTTGCATGTTGCAATGAGGACACTATTCTTTCATTCCTTGTTTTATTAATCCCCCTTGCTAAAAAGTAAGAGAAGATAAAGGTTTATTTAAATAAAAATAATTCGCCTTTTAACAATGAGGACGAAAGATTGTGCCTTAAATAAAGGCGATGTATTGGAAAACCAGCAACTAATTACGTATATACGAATATATATATATATATATATATTGCTAAGTATAAATATATGTATTTATGCTCAAGCTATATATATACATATGAGAAAAAAGAATGAAAAAAATGTGTCGGAACTACTTAGATCTCCTTCTAATGTCAATATGAATGGGAGAATAACGGATATTAGCATCCATACCGACCCCAAAAAAGAAGATGACTATTGAAGTAACGCCCTTTTGTCATAAATGGAAGCTAATCAGGGAACTCCGAATTGTTAATTCCAATTCATCTTTTTTTCACAGTTCTGCACTTTTTTTTTACTCCATTTCTTTTTCAAGAGAGCTTCTTTGAGAGAACTTTTATTAATTCATTCCGAAAAAATACGGAAGCATAAAAAATATCCTGATACTTCAGCCAATTAAAAAGTAAAGGAAAAGTTGGACATTAGAATCCAATAAAAAATGTTTTCATGCAAAAAGTGAAGATAAAAGAAAGTTAAAAAAAAAAAAAGAAGTGCATATATCTTGGAAAAATGTGTCTCGCCATTTTGAATGTGTGACGAATCCGATGCGAAGTCTTTTCAGAATTCGAAGTAAATAGCCCGAGAGCTGAAAGCACCGACTCTTTTGTTTTCGAAATCGATTTGGATCTAACACGATTTTTCTTTCTTTTTTTTTCTCCCATTTCTTTCTGCTTTTAACACCATCGAAAGACAGTTCTGGCTTCAGAATTCAGGAAAAATCGACATTTAGCATTGTTTTGGAAAAGAAAAGATGAGGAATTCTTTTCAGTCAGTCCATGACAGGGAATCTACTTTCGAAAACTTTTGATGATTTGACGAAAAGTTTTCTAATTTTCTTGCACCCATCACGTGTCTGTAATCTGTATTAAATTGATAAATATTAAAGAGGGAGACGGGAAAAAAGAAAGAGGATTTCATTTCCAAATATCTTTTATTCACAATATTTACTTAAACTTACTTTCATGTTTATGTTTATGCAAAAATGGGGCTCACTGTCGTTGACAAATATTATTTAAGAAGTTTAGTATCGGAGTTGTTGCTTTTTGTTTAGTTAACTTTGGATTTGTTTTTAAAAACTGTTTTGAAGATGGAGATTTTTGCACATACTATTCATTTATCTTAAACATTTTATCCCGTTACTTCAAAATATTCATACTTGAAAATGTACAAAGTGACAAAACTATGTACCTTAACAAATTCATTTTAACACGCTTCTATAAGATTCATTTGTATGTAATGGACTCTTTGGACTCGATTTATACCTACTTTAAAACGTCAGGCTAATTCGAAATTTTGCATTCTTGTCAACGATTGATGACAATACAATACTTTAAAATTATTGTTCCATTGTTTTGATCAGGATCGTCAAAAATAACGATTTTAAGCATATCGAAAATTGGCGACTAATTCCAGATATGGCGATTAAAAGATCCTACCCCTTAAAAAGGTGCAACCCTAAAAATGAAAACGCTTGTTATTAATACAAATAAAACAAACAAACAAAGTGTTCTTTATGAGAGAAAGGGGGAAAAAAAACTCATGAATGTTAATAAAAATAATTTATGTTCTAACTAGTAACATTTATTTATTTATTTATTTTTTAACATAAATTAAATTAACATTAAATTAACATTTTAATTAACATTATAGCAATACGTTTTGAAAGGTGATAATACGATTCACATTTAATATTTCTTTATAACACACATTTATTAGTTAGACCTGTATCTATAGCGGCATACTCTTTGAAATATTATGATTTTGGACTCACCCAAGTCCCCGTAAACGTAGAGAATAAATACCCTTCAGACTCATTAACTAATATCCATTGAAGGGCAAGACTAATTCCATCAGCACATAATTCTGTCTCCAAATATCAAACTCAAGGATTAATTCAAAAAAGAATAAATGATATTTTTAAAAACTAAAATTAACTTTATTGTAGATGGAATCAGGAAATGAAAAATAAATTATAGTTTTTTTTAAAAAAAAAAGAAAAAAAAAACTAAAAAACACGTTTTTTTTAGTAAGTCAAACTAAAAGGTAAAAAAATAATCCTTAATGTAAGAATAAAATGTTTAACGAGAAAATTAATGTCACTGTGGTAAAAGCGTGGGGTGCTTTGTACTACATTTTTACACTAACTCAGCATTTCGGAATAAAGAACTAGTAAGAAATTATAACTATTAATAAAGAGTACCCCACGCTTTTATCCTAATGACATTAATTTTCACGTTAAAAATTTTATTCATATATTAAGAATTATTTTTTTAATTTAGTTCGATTCACTATAAAAGCGTGTTTTTTAGTTTTTATTGAACTATAATTTATTGTAATGGATGATAGTCGTAGCTATTTGTAGATGCATATGGGAAAAAATAAATTTACTTAAAAATGTGTTGCGATCTCATGAATAATAACTATTGAAACATTATACAGTAGAATTAAGTAGAGCTGTTAGGATAATTTTAGTATAATATTACACGTTTTCAACATTTTTTGTGTATCATTTTTATTTTATAAGTTCTTGGTAAAATATGTTCTTTTCATTATCAACTGTTTCTAGTTAGATGTAAAATTTAGATTCACATTTTACTTTGTTTACTTATTTTATTAGAATTTTTAAAAAGGGTTAATTTCTAGTGTTCTTAAATATGATTTTTCGTGGGAGAAAAAAATATTTGAACCAACAATCAGCTTTATAAGATTTTATGAAACCTACTATATCAAAATAAATTCGGTTCGCAATTTGGTATTTGTGTTTTCTAAGATTTTATTAAACTTTTTTTTTCTTAAATTATTATTTTCTTTCGTATTATTTATTTCTTATTTTCGTACTTCGTAATAATTTTTATGTATTTATGCAAAAAAAGTTATACCCCAACTAACGCGGTTATCATTCCGCCCCACCGATCGCTTAGTTTGGGGTACTACTTTAATTCAAATAAACTGTTTTAAAACCCCTTCAAAATATATTTGAATGAATTTATAATATGCTTGGCTTGTATTTTGAAACATCAATTGGTGTCCTAATTGTATTTAATTGAATCAGATTCAATGAAAATAGCTGAAATATATCTCAGTATAAATATTTTATTTCCTCATGTTACTAAATGGGAAAAAAAACCGCAAATTTTTTGAGCTTATTTTAAATTAAAATTTGAAAATGAATTGAGTTTTGTAATATAGCATTTAAAAGAAAGAAAGTATGTATGAAAGGAACATAAATATGTATGGAGCATTAATTTTTATAGTAGACAAAGTTAAAACAATATTTTATTATTTTGTGAAGAAAAATGTTTGTTGTAAACCAGAAACTGATATTGTATAAAAGCAGTGCATTTAATTAGAATTTCCTTTGTCTTATAAAAAAAAATTGATGTGATAAGAATAGGCCTTATTTATTACAAGTATTAAAAACGAGTAAACTTTTATCTTTATCGTATGTTAACACAATAAGAATTTTATTTAATTTTGCTACTTTCCAATCTTTAATCTTTATTGCTATAAAGAATAATATTTCTTTAGAATTTATAATTATATAATATGTGTGTTTAATCATAGTCTGATGACATGGTAGATAACCGAAAGTAAAAAGAAATTAAGATGCTTAATACGTTTCATAAAATCTTGATTCAATATTAGAGCTCCATAGCTAAGTAATAGATATCAATAAACAATGGGGCTATAATTCCCAGAGGACACATGTACTTTTCAGAATACTGTAATTCTAGATAAAACTTAAGAAAGTATGAAAACAATACATGAGAATCCCCATTTAATGGCTACGTTCTTTAAGGTGTATTTTTTTAAAAAAATCCATACATGATGAGAAATTGTATCACTGGAAAAAAACTACATTTATTCAATGAATAATAATCACTGGCATAGGGAAATGAAAAGTAGAATCTTCAGCTAACTATCAAGTAAAAACAACGCTTACCTCACATGCTAAATTTATAGACACATAAAAAAATAATAATCCAATTATGAAAAATTAAAAGATTTAATTTTAAAAAATTTAAGTCATTAAAAATACCACGCTCTTGATGATCTTAAAATCATTGGCTCCTTTCTCCTTGCTTTGGATGAAAGTCAAGAAGACTTCTTCTTCACTTAAGGTTGATGGATTGAGGGATAACGTGAGCCCAATGTCCTTACTTAGGAAAGTGTCTTTGATTCTCTTTACAGATCCCAGGCAACTGATCACTTGTTTATCTAAGTCGATGGATGGCAGATCAAGTTAACTTTGCTGCTTTTGAGAAGAAGAGGGCTTTTCTTAAGTAAAAGTAAGAAATATGTAAGCAAATTTCAAAATTTTAGCACGGTAGGCATATAGATTACTGCATAAAGTAAGTTGAAAAGTATTTATTAAGGTATTGGACTACGTTCGGAACCGTGATTTTCCAAAAGCGTATAAATGGATAATATTTTTGATACTTAGTGTAAAATTGTTTTAAGAATAGAATTACAATAAAAATTATTTAAGTACAATATTTTGACAAACATTGAACATAGAATGACCAATATTCAAAATATTCTCCTTTTGTGAGAATTGCTTCTTTTATAATAATATTTTGCCTGTATATAGCTCAGATATCTACAAAGGCTCAACTAGAATTTTTGAAATATATAACTTAGAAGTGGGTTTATTCATATTTTACGACAGCCGAGGGGAGAAATTTTAAGAAAAAAACGCCGATAGTTATTTCAATTGGTTGTAACTCTGAAAGTAATGTTAATGTTTCAAAAAAATAGTAGAGCCTCTGTACAGAAGTCTGGGCTATATACAGGCAAAATATTATTATAATAGAAGAATTTTTCACAAAAGGAGAACATTTTGAAAAAAGGTTATTCTAAGTTAATTTCTTATTTAAATAATTTTTGTTTTGTCAAAATGTTCTTAAAACAATTTTATAAATGTTTTTTAATCTAAGTGACACTAAATATGAAAATTATCCATTTATGCGTCTTTTTAAAATCACGGTTAAGTGATAAAGTTGTGAAATAATTTATTTAAAAACATAAATAAACTGGAGTTGAAATACATTCGCCGTATATTCCGGCGTATAAAATGTACTTTTCACACAAAAAAAATATAAGCGAAATTTACGGGTGTGCGTTATGCGCCGAGTATAAAAATGTCAGCTTTAAGTTATCGAACTACGTTTGGAACACTGATTTTACAAAAGCCTACAAAAGAATATTTTTCCAAAGATGTAGTGTCGCTTAGATTAGAATAGTCGTATAAAATTATTTTCAAAACACTATTACACTAAAAAAAGTATTTAAAGGCAATATTTTGGGAAAAAATGAACTTAGAATTACCTATTTTTAAAACATTCATTTTTTTTATGAAAAAAACTTCTATAATAATAACATTTAGCCTATATATAGTTTAAACATCTACATAGGATCTGAATTAGAGTTTCATAAAAATTAACATTTTTTTTCAAAATTACTACCAACTGAAATAATAATCGGTGCTTTTTTGCTAAACGTTTTTCACTCTGATGTATTAAAATATGGGTAAAATCACAAATTCTAGTTCATGCTCTGTACAGAGGTATAAGCTATATATAAGGCAAAATATTATGATTCCAGGAACATTTTTCACATAAGGAAAATGTTTTGAAAATAGCTAATTCTGCGTTCATTTCTTGCCAAATTATCTCATTTAAGTAATTTTTCATTATAATCATAATCTTAAAACAATTTTATACGTGTATTTTAATCTAATAGAAAATGTTTAAAAATATTCATTTGTACGCTTTTCAAGAATCACTGTTCCGAACGTAGTCGTATACCTTAAAAATAAAGAAAAGATGTGCATTAAAAATATTAGATTTATACCTATATATGTTAACACTGTATATTTAAAAGAAATTACTTATCTTATGGATTAGAATTACTGGATAAAAAGAAAAGATCGTCATATTCGTTTTCTTTTATGTCTTTAGGCACGTCATTCATTGCTGTTTCTTCTTCACCATCACTTTTACTCTGATCCTTAAATAAATAATCATTCACCATTCCATCTAGATTGTTAGATATGTACAATATTCTTTAAATATATATTTTTAATTATGACAAGTTTAATATCAGTCTATGTTTTTATTATCTACTCATACACTATTTTAATATTAGAATGAAACTTTTAGCCTGATTTTGAAATTGTTTTTCCCTTTTCTAACATCCCCATACTTCCCAACACTCCTTTTCTTCCTCTTGAAGACTTAAGTTGTAGAAGAATAAAGTTGTTCAAAAACCTTGTATAATATTTTGAATTAATTAATTCAAGAAGTAAGAGAACTACACATTCCAGGCCTTTTTCCTAAGGAAAAGGATACACGGTATTCACCGAGCTGTATGGTAGTTATTTGTAGGTGGAAATATGTCCAAATATTTCATAACATTATGTCGAGAAATTTAGTAAGGCATATGAGTACTTATTTAAAAACTTCAATGTTATCAACTTTGTAGAGTTTAGGTATTGAATCATTCAAATCTACATGATTGTTATTATGACTCGAGAATCACCATCTTTCTTATGATTTCAGTATTTAAGTAATCCATTCAAAATAAGATTGTTAAGTACTTCTCAAGTAACTCAATTTCTTTTAATCTTAAACATAGACATAAATATGGCTTTAAGAAAAAGCTATTAATAGGACTCTTTAAAATTATAACATCATTAAAGGATAACATCATTAAGGATATATCGGTTAATGTATTTTTTGAACACGTATGTATAAGTTTTGCATGTAACAACAAGCGTGCATGCATCTTTTTATATACTTTGACCTAAATAACATTAAATATTCTCCACATAAAAACTTCAAACGATTTTTTTAATATTTAAGCCTTAACTAGACATTCAAATGACAAGATTTGAAAAAAGCTGTACCTATAGATTTCTTTCATTATTTTTACTATTTATATTTTTCAAAGATTAAAAAACTCTTAAATTTTACTTTATTCCGCAACATATGCATAAATAAAATTTCTTCATAATAAGAAAGTAATTTTTTCCCTCATCTGATCAATATATAGATTTTATTTAATTTGATTAGAAACTATTAAAAAGAAGACAATTTATAATCAGATTTCTTAGAAACAATTAAGCGTGTTGCTTTATAAAGTTATTAAATATGACTTTGTTAAAACAACAGTATACAATATATGCACACTCTTATAGCTATAAATTATTTATACTTCTATTATGGCTCTTGAATTCTGAAATTATTGTAAATTGAATTCCTCGTTCATGCTGAAAAGACAGTTTCCCCCTTTAATTGGATATAATTGTTATTTATTTCATTGAGATTAAATAAAAATTCAATTATCAGAGAGGGTGGAGAATGAAGCTAGAACGGAAGGCGACAACACTCTATTTATATCAGATTAAGGGAAAACAATCTGTTCTAAACAAATAACGGCGTTGCAGAAGTACTCTCAAATAGTTCAGTGACGTAGCTCAGGATTTCAATTCAGTCAACACTTGATAGAAATTAGGTGGGACAACATTCTCTCGATTTCCAATTAAAGTCTTAAATTCCTGCTTATACCAAGCAGCCATTCGTCTAATTTAAATTAGCCAACTGAAATCTAGCGTAGCTTTGTTCCTACCAATCGGAATTTCGCTGTAATTAGTCTTCTCTAAGAAGGATCGATCGGCACGATGTGTAACAACGAGATTTAGAAGCGATACAGATTTCTCCGATACCTAATCATTGAAATTGATAGCAATGGAATTTCAAGCATTGGTCTTGTTGAAAGCATTTCTGAATGGTAAAATTTCATATGACGTGCTGCAGCTTCCATGCTTCAATGACGATGAAAAGTGTGTTACATTATTGAAGTGTAAGGAGGAATTCTGTAAATTTAAATTCAATATGATGCTGACAAAAATTAGTAGAAACATACTTAAAATCCTTAGATACTTGGGTTGTTCTGGTATTATAGACAAATACATTAAATAGCCTTAGTATAGAAAAGATTTTGATTATTAAAATAACAATATCTAATATAGCGCCTTGCACCGACTTTTATTGGCTATTTAGAAATCATTATTATATTATCACATATATCATATGTTTTAGTTAAAATAATAAGGAGATATAATTTCCTTTTTCCTAAATTTTATCTATAATTGAAACTGTTTTAAGTATTAACAAAGAAGTTATCATTTTATAAATTGTGATAATCATACAAAAAGGCAATATAGCTAGATTGATTTTTAAATCCATGTAACTAATGCGAGGCATTACTAATTATACAA
>BMAV01006630.1:0-35648 GCA_019973955.1 Trichonephila inaurata madagascariensis | reverse complement strand
TTGTATATAAATAAATATATATATATATATATGACATGATTTGAAGTCAGAAACAGACTTAGTTTTTTTAAAAAAAAAAGGAACTTTATTTGATTAAAGTTACACATCATCTGACGCAAAAATGTAGAGAGAAAAAGAACGCCACCGAAAAATCTTAAGTGGGTTAAGCACTTAAAACACCGATCGCGGCGTTTATGAGTGCTCTTGAAAGTTAATGCTGACATATAGGGCTATTAAATGTAACGATCTGGAATTAGACATGTTTATTGGCTAGGCCATATGTTCGGAAGAAATAAATGGGTGATTAGTTAAATACTTCAAGAGGTGAGAAAAAAAAAGATGAGTTAAGTGCTAGATATAGAATTTAATTTTTTTAATCTAATTTAATTATCCTTACACACACACACACACACACACACACACACACACACATAGGGCTGCGGTAGCCCAGTGGTCAAGGTATCGGATCATGGCAGGCATGTCGTGAGTTCGAGCCCAGAACCACTAAAGATCCGCCGTATAAGGCAGTGACGCACGTTAAATCTGTCGAGAGATGAAACGTGCCCCCACTGGTGTGGTGTGGTAGTTAGGAGAGGGAGGTGCCAGCTCAGGTGTCGTCCACGTCACTTGACCATGGTTCAAAATTAAGTGGTCTGTCGCCAAAAGCCCTCATGTATCTAAACAGTGCGACGTTAATACTCACTCACTCATATATATATATAATGTAAAAGTTTTCAAAAAAAAAAAAAGAAAAAGAAATCTGCAAGTTTTAAAATAATAGATGATTTTTTTTCTTGGATAATATTTTCATGCAGTTCATATAATTCATAAACTAATTTCTTCACAAACGAATTAGAACAATTTTTTTTTTAAAAAAAAATTAAATTATAAAAATCTCAACAAATTAAACTAAAACAGTTATTTTTAACATCATTAATGCAGTTCCATTAGCACTTTTTGACTCTCTTTTACGGTTTTGACAATCAAAACATTGACAATTCAGAACATTTTTGTCACTAACTTTTCTTACAGATGAACTAAAATTTTCCAAGTCAAAGCAAAGACAATGCATTGAACTTAAGAGAAATTTTGTGTACTGAATAAGGGACAATGGATTTTACAAAATTAAACCTACCCAAGCAGAAGAACGACCACCTGCAAAAAAAGAAGAAAGCGAACAAAGAAAAGAAGAAATAGAATCTTCAAAATTCGGTTAGCAATTTTCAGGATACGTGATTCTTTTCTAGAAGCTTCTTCCTTCAATCGAAATGAAGTCCGGTCGTTCTCAATGAGATTCCTAAAGAAAAGGCAGACGATTGCTGGAAAGAAGCAGACGATGAAAAAAAAAGAAGCCAGTAAAGTAAATAAAAGATTTTTTCCTTCCTTCGAAAAATCGTGTAATTGGATTGCTACTGATATGGAATGAATTCGATAACAGTATTATCCTGGCTAAACTTTGACATAAAGTAGCTGAACTTTTTTGTATGTTTGGCTTTTAATAGCATTTCTTTGTCTCAGCGTTTGTTGGAGAAACTTTTAGCGTTATTTATTTATAAAAGTTAAAATGGCAACAAATTTTGAAATTTTGTTTTCTATGAAGTGCAAATATATATTTACGTTAAAATTTTTAGTAACACTGTATACTATAGAGTGTATACGGGGATGAAAAGTTTTTTTTCTAGTTTCAAATTGTCTTTTTATCTCAGAATTGAATTTGTTTCTGACTCAAAATTAATTCTGTTTTACTTTTGTTTTTGCAACAGAAACGAACTGTAACTGTAACGATTTTTATGATACCTAAGTACGAAAAAGGAAACGCTTTATGTGGGTTATTTTGCACGATTTCATTAATTAGTCAAAAATTAATTGACTTTTCTTACAAGTTTATTCCGCTGAATCTTACTTTTTTAGCAGTTTTATTACTCTCTGGTTCTTTTGTTTCAATAAACTTTTTATCATGATTTAAAGTCATGATCTATACTATTAAAATTCGAAGGTAAACAAATGTATATATGCGTCTATATATGTTAGTGCGTCTATCTTCTCACGAATCGCACCATGCAGAAACTCGCCGAAAGTACCAACAGACCAGGAATGATCCGAGGAAGCCGTTTTGGCTATTGATATACCAATATTGTAATTAGTTAAAAAATATATTAATTAAACCCTTTAAGACGCATATTTGTTTTATCCCTGTGTGTTGTTTCTTCGACGACGCAAAATAAAGAACGATGAGGAGGAATTTTTTTTGCAGTTTTAACGTTTTTAAAACATTGACCTATAATTTTTCTATGAGACAAAAAATAATTACAGAATCGGAAAGATCCTTTATTTAGCCACGTTACGGTATAATTTTTTTTGAAAAGTAATGACACTTTCTATTTCGTACGATTTTTTCTAAAATGAGTCAAAATCGATACGTTTTTATGAAAATGATTTCTAAATCATTCCGTTTGAATTTCCTATCGCGTTACTGAATTGATATTCCACACTAAATAAAAATCATGCTTTTCTCTTTCAGAATCAGTCATTTAAAAAAATAAAATGTCAAAAACTTTTTTTTTTTTACGATTTTTCAACAAATGCTCAAAGTTTTAACTAAGCATTTATTAACTTCGTTTAAAAGAATAATCTCGCACAACTTTTTTCCCCGTGTGTAGATCAATATTATCTTCAATTTGTACAAAGATTTAAAACATTGTTTAAAAATTACGGATTTAAAAAAATTTTTTGTGTTTTTCGTTTTTTTTTCCTTTTTGCGAGAGTTAATCGATGTAGTATTTTTGTTACATTTTTTGTTTAAAAATTACCGTAGTTTCGAATCGATGTGTGTAGTTTGAACGCATTAACTTAAAAAACTTGCTCTTAAAATTTTTAAAAAAATTTCGTTGAAATATCACTTTGACTTCAAGGTCGCGTACTTAATGTGAGGATTCGCGTTGAGAAATACTATGGCCGAGAGAGAAAGTTTTGCGCATGCGCGACAGAATCAACAAAGGTCACTCTGTTCGCGGTTTTAGTTAACAAATGGGAAGGAAAGCGGTTACCTTTCAGTGATGAAAAATTACGGGAATTTCCCTGGTTTATGCTCTGTCATCACTTAAGTTATTTGCTATGTATAGAAGTATTCAATTCATTATAGATTGCGGATAAATATTTTGAAGTGCAAGCTTCTATTTTTTTTTTAAGAAGTAATAGTTTTCTTCATTCTTAAGGAACTATTTATTGAAGAATTGTAGAGTATATATATAACACCTTTAAAATTTTGAACTATATTCTTATCACATAGTATATTTACTTTTTGAATGATTTTATACAGTGACTGTAAAAAAAAATTTCCAGCCTTTTTACCTTTTTATTTCTATACATTTTTAAATTGCCACGATTCTGCACGTCTTTTTTTCCCTCAAAAAAACGAAACTTTACGTATGACTTTTTTCTAAAACAAATCCAAATTGATGCTTTTAAATAAAAATGATTTTTGTAAAGTTTATACTTTGATCTTTAAGAATCAGTGATTTAAACAATAAAATGCAGAATTTTTTTTTTTTACGAATTTTTAAAAAATACTCAAAATTTAAATCAAACATTTAACGACTTCTTCATTTATAAAGATAATTGCATGAAATATTTTACCCGTGTGACGAACACTTCAAAAAATGCTCACAATTTTATTTCAACATTTAATATAGTTGAGGAATTTTGTAAATTTAAAAATTTCTACTTTTCTGTCTTTCTTCAACATACAACTATTTAAAAAAAAAGGTGCATTTTTGTTTCCGGGGGCTAAAAAATTGCAAAGTGAGTGTATGAATATTAAAGTTGCACTGGTCACCTACTCGAGAGCTTTTGGTGACATTCCTCGACATTTTGAACCATTGTCTAGTAACGAGGACGACACTTCGAAAAAAAATAATGGAAGTGGTGATTTTGTGTACGGAAGCTAAAATTTATAAAAGCAAAGAAAGCCCGTGCAAAGCCGATTCATGCAGCTGGTCATAATACTAAATTTCAAATACAAACAATTTAAAAATGTTCATTAGGGTTAAAACAGTTCACGGTATTTATTTACGTACACCGCCAAATCAAAAGATGTCGCTAAATCCTGTCGAACAAAACTATTCTGTTTGTACATGCCTGTGAACATCTATCTACTAGCGGTTACAAAACGTGGTATTTGGTGACGTCTTTTCATGTGAGAAATTTGTTGGTGGTAATTTGTAAGAACTTAATTCACTTATAATTTAGGTGCTAGTTTGTTGTACCAAGTTGTTGTTTATGCTCGCCAAGATGGGCGATAACATTACAATATGGTTACCTGATATTTTTATCATCTGGCGATGTGGATACCATGGGGATAACGTATATTAGAAATAACCTTTATTGGTTTATTCCCGCGGTAACCCTATTAATTTCAGACGATTTTAATTCGATTTCTGTAAAAATTTATTTATTTTCAGTGTAATTATTTCAGTCTTCTGTTTTGTTTTGTGCTATTTTCGAATATGGATATTTTTAATATGGGTTAGTACCACGATATTTTTTTCAAAAGAATGAGTGTTGTACTTTTAATTATCGCTATGAATAGTTTATTTTCGCTTTATTTTACGTTTTAAAAATGCTTTTTTTGAACGCTCCTTGTGTTCGATGAAATTCGTTGAAGGAACTTGCAGTTTGTAGAATATTGCAAGTTTTCAGTACTTTTTAATTGATATTCCTTATTAATTTTAATATATATCATGTAATTATTTTATTAATAATGTAATATAAAAAGGTAATTATTACTATATGTAATAATCATATAATATTCGTTATTCATAATTGTTTTTTTATATTTATTTATAAATATTATTACATATTATGTTATTTATTTATAATTATTATTATGTTATTTATATTTATTTATAATTATTATTATGCTATTTATATTTATTTATAATTATTATTATGTTATTTATATTTATTTTTAATTATTATTATGTTATTTATCATTATTATTATATTATTTATTTATAATTATTATAATTTTACTCATTTATTATTATTATGTAATAAGAGTATTCTTATGCATTACTTTTATTTTATTACAATTCGACGATTCTTTTTTTTTATAATTACTATTTAATTATACTATATGAATATTATACATAATAGTTAGTATTAAATTATATTATATTAATACTACTAATATATATAATTATATTATTATTAGTATTAAATTATATTATTTATATAAATTATATTATATTAATTATCCTTGGCCCCCGATTTTTATCGCGCCAATCAGTGCTTGCAGCTTTCCCCCTGGATATCAACTAGTTCCATAATTTACATAATGAAAATGTTGTAGCACATAAAAAATTAATAAAGATATTTTTGAAATAATGCAATAGAAGTATAAGAAGAACAAATTTAGTGTCATAATATGACAATAGAAATCTAAGTGTATTGTTCATAAGATCCCATTTAACGAAATATGAAACTAGGCTCATAATTTCAAAACCATCGGAAACAAGGTTTAAGACTAAAATGAAGTTTTTTTAAAGCATGTGTAGAAAAGATTTAAAAGACGAATCCATTAAAATTATACGTACAAAAAGAAAAAATAGTAAAATTAAATAAGTTATATGTCTCACAGTTCCATTGATAGAAACAATTCATGATGATCAAGTTATTCCAAAAATGTTAAGCCTTACAGTTGTATTAAGATGACATTTTGAAACTGTAAAAAGGCATTTTGTATCAATTTTTTTTTAAATTACCCCAAATATTCAATATAACAAAAATACGGCATATAATTCAATATTTCTTACAAAAAATAAACCAATGTAATGCAATCTTTAACTCTATAAATTCACTAATATTCGATTTTTGCACAAAAGTGGCTTTTTGAATTGTATAAATTTGCTTTTTAAACCGGCAAAATGAAATCCTGTAGCCGAATACATATATAAAAAAATAAAACAAAATTTAAGCTTTTAAAATTAATAGTTTTTCCAAAAAATGCTGCAAAAATGAAAATAAGGAATACAAAACAATCTGAAAATTATTGTGTAAAAAATTATTTTGTAAATTGGAATATGAAAAATCCATAAGTTTTCTTGATCATATGCTTTGTTCTGTAATAAACTTTATGTTTCCTGGAGTTAAGTCCATTAATTTGATGGGAGGGGAAGGAAACAGAAGTCGTTTGGTGGAATAAAAATATTAACGTCTGCTTTCAAAAACTAATTAATTCGTAATTTAAAGGAAAAAAAAACAAGTTTTTTACCGAATCTAGCTTTCAAAGAATATTTTGTAGAAAAAGTAATATCATTCATATAAATGACGATTTTAAATAATATATTTTAAAAACATTGAAATACATAATTAAACTGCTTTGATGACAAATGTTTTATTATTTCAGAGAGTAAAATGTTTTTATGCGAAACTTAACAAATAGTTCAATTTAATTTAAGCTGAGAAATTTAAATTATATAATTTGCACATCATTTATAAATTTGTGTAAGAATGCCTAAGAATGTAGTTAGCATTTTTAGTACATTGTTACAATGAATTTTTAAATATTTATAAGAATAAATGATAACAAAGTCGTAAATCAAAAACTATCCCATCGTATATTCGATTTTTTTATTAACCAGGGAGATGACACATACTCGATACTAACGTCAGCGGGATGCGTGGCTTCGTCATCCCAATTTGTTTTTTTTTATAAATAATTTTACTGTACACTGTAAAAATAGTAATTCTAGTAAATAATTTAATTAAAAGAAAGTAAATTTTTTTGCCTACTTTTTAAGGATTTTTCAATTTTTCTTTGATTACTTAAGTAAAAAAAAAAAAAAAGGAAGGAATGAAATTTTTTTTTCAAATGTGCGTGACTTTAATAAAGGGCATAAATCACAGACACTTTTCATTAACATTACAGGAATGATATATTTTAAGGCAAAACTGTCATATTTTGTTCAAGTTATTGTAGTTTTATTGTCCTTTGATAACAGCATGTGGAGCTATTTCTTTCTTGTGTCTTTTTGATCGGGCGCAGTGTGTCTTGTGGTACATTTGTTGCTTTTCTTGGTGAAGTTTTTTTTGTGGTGGCATTCAAAATATTTCCTTTCAACTTAAACGTTTCATGTTCATCACTTTTCTCAAATTTACTTTCGTTATCAGGATTAATATCCATTATTTTATCAGGTTCTTCCCTTTCTTGATCTATTTCAATAGAGATTGCAGATGTCCATTTTTTTTTACTTTTCTGCTCATTTACATTTATAAAACATAATGAGTCGTACAACACAGCAATAAGACCACTAAGTCGTTCACAGGGGAAAATGTAGCTTGTTCATAGAAAATATTTTGGGATAAAAATGTTCATGCGGGGAACTCAATCACTTAAAGTACCTTAAGCTTGTAAAAAAAAAAAAAAAAAAAAAAACTAAATTAAATTTTAAAAAAAAAAAAAAAAAAAAAAAAAAAAAAAACCGTTTGCTACTCCTATAAAAGAGGAAGATACATGACAAATACATTTTAGTTCCCATGAGTACTCTTCTATAGGAGGATACTGACAAGGTCATTGGAAAAAAAATTATTAAATTATTGTATTCTCATTAGTCCTTGACAAGTGGGAAAAATTTCGAATGAATCTAACCTTTTAAAGTGGGTAAAAATTGAGTTCGGAGATTCCGTTACATACAGGTGAGGCTTATAAAAGCGTGTTAATAATTTAAAGCATGTAAGCAAGAATTAAAAATTTTTAAATCTAAAGGTCGAATAAATATAACGTTTTACAGTGAATAATTTCTACCTTTGGCATTAATTTCCACAGTGTTCAACCAAAATGAATAAATAAACATGTCTGGTGTTTAAGAACGGATTTGTAGTTGACTTATAAAACAAACCGATACCCCTCGATTGGAATCAGAAACGCGCGCGAACTGAAATGAAAATAGGAAACCGAAGACGAAACAAACAGGAAGATGGTTTTCGTTCGCGAAATACCTCCGCAAATAGTCATTTGATTCAAAAGAAAAGAAAAATACGAGGGAAGACGATGGAAAAGAGAGTTAGGGTATGGAATGAAATCTTCCTTCGGATTGAAATTGATTTCTGTCAAACGAAAACGTTTCACGACGGGCGAAGCAAAATTTAGACTTCGTTCCTGAGCTTTTGATGTGACAGATACGATTCCCTATGTATGCAATCACATTTACTCCTAGCTTTCCAGATAGTATGTGCGCATAGGAAAAATTTGTATACATTATTTGGATACATGTTTTCTGCAACAGCGCTCCTGTCATTTACAAAGTGACAACATTAATATCAATCTGTTGCTGTGAAATGGAATTCGTGTTGGGAGTTTCTTTTTTAACACGCTTTTATGAGTTTCCCTTGTATGTAACGGAATCTTTGAACTCGATTTTTACCCACTTAAAAAGGTCAGATTAATTCGAAATTTTGCACACTTGTCAAAGACCGATGACAATTATTTCATAATTTTGTTCCATTGTCCTGAACAGGATAATTAGGAATAACGATCTCCAGATTTTGGTGACTAATTCATTATACCATTTCCAGATTTGTCGACTAATTCCAGATCCCATTTCCAGATAAGGTGACTAAAAGAATAAGAGTAACCCTAAAAGCTAAAACGTTTTTTTTGAGCCAGCAATTTCTTATCATAACATAAACAACTGTCCAGTGTTTCTGAAAAAACAAATTAAAAAAAAAAGACCGTGTATGTGAAAAAAAAATTTATTTTGACCCTGGTATGAGCAAACGTTTTCGGTCATGGGCCAAAAATTAAAAAAAAAATTATGAATAAATGATAGTTTAAAAAATTAAAATACATGCTTTTACTGTATATCGAACAAAAAAATGAAAGCAAATTATAGTTTTAAAAAACTAAAAAAACACGCTTTTATGGTTAATCGAACTACAAAGTGAAAAACTATTTCTTAATATAAGAATAAAATGATAAACGAGGAAATTATTGTCATTGTGGTAAAAGCGTGGGGTGCTTTGTATTACATTTTGACACTAATCCTGCCTTTCGGAATAGATATCCAGCACCCCCCGCTTTTACCCCAATGACACTAATTTTCTCGTTAATCCTTTTATTCTTATGTTAAGAATTAGTTTTTCACTTTTCAGTTCGATTAACTATTAAAGCGTGTTTTTTAATTTTTTTAAACTATAATTTTTTTTCAAATGACTCGTTTTATCTCCAGAATAGGCAAGTGATTTGGTGTTGATGTTTGAAGAGACTTAAAATTGATATTTTTTTGGCAATATATTAAAGACTTTAAATAAATTAGAGTATCAGTATCTTCAAACAAAAATTTTATAAACTCATCGACTTTTGACATGTTCTGATATTAAAGTATAATATTTCTCTCTATCTTTTATCTTTAAAATCGCTTGAATTAAGCCCAGATAAATTGAGCTGCAGACGTATTATAGTATTATTTGATCTTGAAATTTTAAAAGCGTACTTTTTTTAAACTTTTCATGATGATTTAGATACTATACCTTCAAATTTTACGTTAAAAAATAAACACACACACGCACGCAGTCAACTATCGCTGACACAAAGCGAATAAGACTTACCACTGTTTCTTTCTCTTTGTTTCCACTTATAAGAATGTTAACAAAATTCAAATTAAACGGACCATCTTTTGAAATAAGATGGTCCGTTTTTTTTTATCTAAATCGTATTTAATTAATCATTTGTTTCACTTACTTAATCATTTCATCACTTTATCTAAATCATTTCTTTTTTATCTCTAAATCATATTTACTTAAGTATAATTAACCTAAAATAACTAACTTAGCTTTAATAACTAACCTGAAATAGAATACCAGCACACAATTTTACATATTATAAATGATAAATTACATAGCAATACTTGATAAAAGGAATGCAGTAATTTTAACATTTCTAAAATTTCATTTTAACCGCAAATAGACATAGAGATATAAATCATATAATATATACTTTACAGTCAGTAAAGTGCAAAAATCTGTCTTAGTGTTAAATGTGTTTAAAAAATTAAACCTTAGAAAACCTTTCATAAATGTTTTATTCCGTATTTAAAATTTAGGTATATAACAGCGTTTCTCAAACTGTGGGATTTGCGCATGGCTCTCCTCACTTTAGTCCCACTCCATTGGTACTTGGAGACAATAGGTCAGTGCATCTGAACCCAACTTCGACGCCGCATCTAGAGGATTATGAATCGTCATTCACGATGACACTGAAGGTATGCCTTTTTCACGACAGGTCGAAATTCCTCTTTGACTCAAATTGTACGCGACCCACATGTGCGAGGGTGACCCAACACACAAGACTATTTACAGGAGCGTACTTTCCGTAGATCGCTGAGACCAAAATTGTCTAGATGTCGTAGAAAGAAAAGGTGTGGCGACATCAAAGCAGTTTTCCGAATCTGCTCGCATGTGTTATCCCTCAGGCATGAGAGAAGAATAGCCGGTATTTTTTGGTACCTACAATGTCCCATCTGGACATCTTGACAATTATTGTCGGGGTGTGCTCAGCTAATGAGCCGACGGCACAATAAGTTCATCGACACAATTTGAACATGAGTCATTGGAATAACTTGGAATTTTATTAATGTATCCGCGTATACGATTACATTTTATAATTCACTCTAAAATTTTAACAACTGTTGAAGTAACTCATAATCATATTGTAGTGAAAAAAATAGTTCACTTCGGTTGCCATGGACACGGACTCACGCGCCCGGTTGCGGGCGACTTGCGAAAAATAACTTCCTCTGTTTTCTTTGGATTAACTTTAATTTTTGTGTCACGTACTTATTTTAATTAATTGCAATTCTTTCTTCACCTCGTGCTTTTATTTTTATTGTATTTTTATTTATAAAAGTTAACTGTAATTATAATCATGCAAAGTTCTGGAACTTTCGATGGCAATATATAAGGAAAGGAAATATTCAGTTTTTAGAATAAAGTCTTCAGCTGTGTCTAGCAAGAGTTGTTTTCTTTTTGTTTGAGTATCGAATTACCATATTAATTTAATCTACGCAACAATATCTTTTACATTAAAATAAATGTTTTAAAAGGAGAATGAGCTTTTTAAAATTTTTAAGGTAATACGAAAAAAGCTTAGAAAAGTTTCTGCGTCTTAGCTTGTTATGCCTTTTAAAACCCTTAAGTGAGAAGTATAATGCATGGAACAAAATGGTCTCAGTGAAAAAATAAACTCGAAATGTAAATTTTCTGTTGTTCAAATTGATTCTCGTTGGACGAAATTTCTCTCTAAAAATGTCCAAGGATAAAAAAATAAATAAATTGTACATTATTTTCTTGAAATAACTAGCTGCTGTATTTTGATACGACATGTGGAATATCGAATACGTGAAAAAATTGGCTAAATTGTTACGTATACGCATACAGAATTTCTATTTGGCACTCAAATTTGCTCTATGTTCCAATTTAGCTGTTGTTTCGGCATCTTTAGTATGCACCTATACTAAGAAGGAATTCTCCATTTTTGCCTAAAGAATTTCTCTTTCAAATAAATAAAATGTTTTCCTTGTGAAGATGGAATTTACTTGATTTTATTCGAAAAGTTTTGGCTGTGTAAATACAATATCGAGGCAAAAAGTTTGATCAAAAATTTGGTGGAATGCTTTGTTTGCACGATTTAAACAATTTAGAAGAGATAGAAGTTGCCAATGATAAGTTTCAGCTATAACATTTGTAAAAGTTAAGATTATATGCTTCAGTAATTATTCATGCTAATGCATGAAACTGTGAAGGATTTGTTGAGACTCTTCTTAATGCTCGAAGATATGAATGTCTTTCCAATTGAAATTGGTATAAAATATTGTTCACAAACCCTCTTAATAGTTCAGGTATCCGAACACGTTAAAATGATCGAATTCGGTAAAAACGCACATTTTTTGTTTTTTATTTCATAGGATGGATCTATCTTTTGGCTTTACAAAGAAATACTTTTTTTTACGTTACCTTTAGGCCAAGTTAAAATAAATTTTAAATAGAAAAACCGGAAGTGGCTCTTTAATCTACCCCAGAAGTGGGAATTTAAATAGTTCAGAATTTATGAAGGGGCGAGTTTAATGATGAATTTATTTCTATAAAGCTTTTTGAACTTTATATTTATATTATTTTCGAGAGATTGCACTAAAATGTTTCTTATCGTATGAATATTTTTCAAATTGTGACCTGCTATTTAAATAATGGTCTCCTAAGGATAATGTCACATTTCTTATGACACATTTTCTCGATCAGCTCTGAGATTTTAAAATTTTAATAAAACATTAATATTTTAGTAGATTCCCTAGATAAATGCATCGAATTTGCTTTGGGGGTATATTTACAGATATAAGTTGATTACTTTTTTTCTCAAATTGCTTTGAAATTTTAAAAAAATACTGTTGAAGTACTTATTATAATTGTGGTTTTTGTAAAATTCAGATAATTTTTTTAAAAAATATTGTTAGTCAAAAGAGAGAGAGTTAGTATTTATTGATATTGATTCCTAAAAAAAGTATTCATAATGTCATAGTATGCTATTTTTTAAAAAAATACTCCGAAATGTTTGGATACCTTAGAATAAATTGATTTAATAGTAAATCATGCTGTGGGTGCTCAATTTTAGAGGAATGTAATTATTTGAAGGAAGTAAATAAATCTTCATACAAAAAGACAGTTTGCAGTAATGTTTTATTTAAACTTAACTAATTTTAATTCTTATTTATTTTTTCGGATGATATTACAAATACTTATTTTTTTTCCATACTGTGTTGACGAAGACGTTCAAGATATGTGAGAAACAAAAGATTTGCCATTTTGACTTTGGGTTTCTGACTTAGGAGTGTTTTGTTTACTTAGATTTAGATCGCATACTTTGGAGAATCTAGGAGGATTATTTAGAAACATGTATATCTTTTCATACAGTGTGAAAACTTGCATATCATTCGAAATATGGAGTTTTGAGGAATGAAATTTTGAATGCAGTTTCTTGAATTCGATGTGTAGTTAATAGATAGCGTTGTCAATAGCTCATGTAGCCTATGCACGTTAAAACTCTCGAGGCTCAAAGTTAGTCCTTTGGCGTGGTATAATAGTTCGGTGAGAAAATGCCAACTCAAGTGTCATCCTCGGCACTTGACCGAGGTTCAAAATTACAAGGTCCGTCACCAATTGCCCAGCCCCATCCCCCTTTTTTTCCCCTCAATCTTTAAACCTTATTTATTTTTCTCACACAATATATTGCAGATTCCTGCTTTAACTCTTAGTTAACAATTTGAGTATACTTTAAGGTTAATTTCTTGGTTTTTTTTTCTTTTAGCAAAAATGATTTCTTCAATAAAATTCACTAATTTCTCTTCCCCCCTTTTCTCTCCCTTTATTTATTTTATTCAGCTGCATCCTTCCTTTATGCTTATTTAAAATAAAAATGGAGAAAGAGATCTCGAAAAAAATAACCCTCTTTCCGGTGATTTGTTTTTAACTATAGAACCAATTAAGAGAAAAAAAATATTAACAGGAAGTTTTTGGCATCAACTGAAAATATGATTAAAAAGAAACCTTTT
The DNA here is from genome assembly GCA_019973955.1 of Trichonephila inaurata madagascariensis. Taxonomy (NCBI): domain Eukaryota; kingdom Metazoa; phylum Arthropoda; class Arachnida; order Araneae; family Nephilidae; genus Trichonephila; species Trichonephila inaurata. The sequence goes on along the minus strand of BMAV01006630.1, from coordinate 22,050 downwards.
ATTAATTTTATTATTTATGTTTCCCGTCTTTCTTTCTCTTTTTTTTTCTCTCTTTTTGTCTGTATCGTGCTTTTGTATTGCATAATTTTATTATTTTTTTTTGAATTCGTAAGAAAGTTGGAATATGTTTATTCTTTCTTCCATCTCTTTTACTCCTTATGCAATTATTATTATTATATATGCCTTGTATATTTGTATTACGTTCACGACTATGTATGTATATAGTGCAGTTACCTTTAAATTTATTTTTCGTTATTTTACTGTCTTCTACCGCTTATAAAATGTAAACTTTGATATTTTTTTCACAATAAAGATTGGATTTGAGAGTGGTTGTTTCCCGAGGGATCAGTTTGTAGCTCTAAGCCCTTTTCGGGTGAGCTCGGTTCCTTTGGGCATTCCGCCAATTGCCGTCATATTGCTCTCTAATGTGACATTAATATATAATCATTCGACAAAAAATATTAAATAGATCACCTGACGTTTTATTTGATAATTAAAACATAAATTCTTTTTTGTTTCTCCTTATTTCTTGTTTGCCATTAAAAATTGTATACTTAAGGTAGTTTTCATTATAAAAAGAACAAGTAATATAAAAAAATAAAGTCAATTCTTACTTATGTCAACAAATAAAAATTTTATTTGTTACTTTTCATTAAATAATTATAATTAATATAAATATGTATATACATAGGAGAGAATCACAATATTACGTAGCAAAATAGAAAGGGATTTTCTATATGGTGTTGGACCATTATTTTTGTGATTGTTGCTATAATCTTATTTATTCATAAATCACATTATCAGAAATTAAGGCATCCCAGGTAGGATTCGAAACCACGACCTTTGGATCAGAAGTCCAACGCGTAATCCATTGCGCTACAGAGACACACTACGGGATTTTCCTTTTTATATATGGTGTTGGGCTATTATTTTTGTTACTATTAATTAATTAATGTTTGAAAAAACTGTTTTAACATCAAGTGGCATCCACTACAAGTTTAAACAAATATATTTGAACTTGAATGGATCAACTGAAAGAATTTTATTAACGATTGAAAATTTGAAGAACATATATAAATATATAGGGAAAGTGTAAACTAATAGTAGAAATTGAAAAAGAAAAAGAAACATGAACTGTGTGTATCTAATTCGAATATTTAACGATCGATGAAAAAAAAAATGTTACACGTCAATTTGATGAATCTTCTCAATTTATAGTTTCGAAGAAGTGAATTTTTTAATCGAACCAAACACTAGAGATATACGTCAAAGCTTTATTCCACCCAATCGATCAAAATTTTAGTAATTTATCAAAAGTTTCAGTACCAACTGCCATAAAAAGAAATCAACCGTTCATTTTTAATTACTGGAAGCAAAAAAGAAAAGAAATTAATCCACTGACTTTCTTTAACGCGTAAAATCTGTATATGTAAATTTTGTTAACATGAGTATAGGTATCTCCGTGGAAGAAAGCCGTGGTTTGGCGATTGAGATCAACTTAGTGCTTTATCAATCATTATGTTTAAATTTATTTCTCAAACCTATTTTTCATTTCGTCAGTCTGCCTGTTTCACGTTTTCTTTAACCTAGCATACAGTTAACATCGTTTAACACGAAACTGAGGAGGCTGAAATATTTTTTCCTGTTAAAAGTTATTGAAAAAAATATTCAACATTAAAATATAAATTTATTATAGTACATTTTATTCACAAAGATTTGTATATACATGCATGTATTTAATAAAAATTAAATGATAACAAAGATTTGTAATTTTATGAAATTTGATTGTAACTCTACAACAATAGACTAAATTCATGACCATCACAGTATTAATGCAATCACATGTTTGTGATTGAATTCAAAGCCAACGTTAGACGTTTACTTGCTGTTATACATGACAAAATTTATATAAAATTTCAAATTTGATATTTGGGTAAAAATGTCCAATTATTAAATTTCTTATAAAAAAAAGTATTTAAAAAAACTGTATTATATTCGTACCTTTAAATAGAACATTTTGGTTATCTCTGCGCATTATTATTGTTGACAAATGTGTACTTTTTGAAAGAAAGTTTTTATAAAAGGCTGAAGTTAGCTACAACGAAGAGCTCAAATGATTGGCTAGAAGCATGTTATTGTATTTATCACATGACTGTGACGTCACATTAATTTATGAACTGATTGGCTGGAAACACGTGATTACAGCTCTCATAAGACTATGACATCATATGAATTTTAATCATTAAATTAAAAGGAATAAATGATTTTGAGGAAGCATTTCAGATTTCCCTATTTTTAAGGTATCCGACTACGTTCGGAATCGTGATTTTAAAAAAGCGCATAAATGGATAATTTCCATGATATTTAGTGTCACTTAGATTAGAATACATGTATAAAATTGTCTTAAGGACATTTTGACTAAAAATTTTTTTTAAATACACTATTTCGGCAAAACATTAACTTAGAATAACCTTTTTTCAAAATATTCTCCTTTTGTGAAAAATGACTCTATTATAATAATATTTTGCCTGTATATAGCTCAGAACTCTGTACAGAGGCCCAACTATCGTTTTTGAAAAATTCACATTATTTTCAGAGTTACAAAGAATTGAAATAATTATCGGCGTTTTTTTCTTAAAATTTCTCTCCTTTGTGGTCGTAAACCATGGATAAATCCACTTTTAAGTTATATATTTCAAAAACTCTAGTTGAGCCTCTGTATAGAGGTCTGAGCTATATACAGGCACACTATTATTATAATAGAAGCATTTTTTACAAAAGGAGAATATTTTGAAAAGGGGTCATTCTATGTACATTTTTTGTCAGAATATTGTACTTAAATAATTTTTGATTGTAATACCATTCTTGAAGCAATTTTATATACATTTGCTAATCTAAGTGACACTAAATATCATAAATATTATCTATTTATACGCTTTTGCAAAATTACTGTTCCGAACGTAGTCGGATACCTTAAGCAAATTTTCATTGTAAAATGTCAAGATGTCTAAATTATTTACAAGAAAATTACATTTACTTTTAATATTTATAATTTTTTAATATCTAATCAAACATCAACGTTGTTTTTACTTTATTTTTATTATGGCTAACTTGTAGAGGATGTCATCAAGTGTTTGCTCTTTCATGAACCTTACCTGCGCAAAATTTTGTTATTTTTATTTTTCTATTTTTTTCATTCAAAAGTCTTTTTTAGATTATTGAGATAAAATTAAAAAGAGTGTTCAGAGTGTTCGATTAGCTACTGGATAATATCTTTTAAATGAAAATAAGAAAAAAAATAACAAAATGAGAAGCAAAATTTAATTAAGAGCGATCAGAAAAAGAAAATTTTTCTTACGACATTAAAAAATAAGATGTGTTAAACTTGACGTGAAAATAAATATCTTTGAACACAGTTCAGCAACTTTTATACATTTAAGGAAAACGTTTTTTAAAAATTCGCATAATTCTGGTAAAAGTTTCTTATTGACGAGAAAGGATAAATTTTTAAACAGCAATGAATACTTTTTATAATTCTTCTCCCAAAATTTATTCTTAATCTTTTATCGTGTTTTGTATTTTTAAAATTTTTACTATGCTCTGAAAACTTATTGTCAGGGAATTTAAAAAACACACACACACAATTATCCATCATAATGGGCTTGGTGGCTTAGAGGTAGCTTGTTTGCCACGTAAGTCCAATTTTGCCAGTTCGATCATGGCTGGAGTCAACAGATTTTCTGGATACGAAAATCGTAGGTCATATGATTATGTGTCGTGTAAAATATTCCTTGAATATTAATTTGGCTCTAGTACTCTTAGTAAAATTAAATCATAGCAAAATTTAGCCTCCAATGAGACCTTGCATTAAAATTGGTGCTAGTTTGATACCACAAGGCATGACGCCAAGCGCTGCTTGGCGCGATAAAGGAATCACGCCGTAATGTTATCGCCCATCTTTGCGAACATAAACAACAACTTGGCACGTGCCCCGTGATATCAAAATAGTTCCTTAAAATTAATTCCAGGGTCAAACTGCGGTAGCGAAAGCCGTGAATAGATGGTGCCACCATTGAAATGGCTCTCACACTTGGGAGACTTCATGTATTTGGAAATGCTCATGTGCCAAATTGCAGCCCATTTGAAAAAAAATAGTTATGAAATATTTTTGGTTTGATATAGCAGATATATTTTACAATGAAAAATTCAGCAATTTTATTATTTTAAATAAATTGCATAGGGCCTGGAACAATAATTACTCCCCCAAAATAAACTGAAATTAGTTTTGAGGTTTTTAAATTAGATCCTTAAAATTTTTATTATTAAACTAATGAACGAAAATTTTTATTATTAAATTACCTAACGAAATATTAAGTTATCGTTTACTTTTTAAAACCATAACAAAAAGGATATTTTGAAAGTAAAAAAAAAAAAAACAAGGTATTTGTGTAGTTGGTATGCAATTTATTTTTAATTTTTAAATGGTACTGGTATAAAAAATTATACGTTGGGGAATTTAAATATTATAGTGTTAAGTAAAGGGTTAGTGTATGCACTGCTTATATAATACTTAAATTTGACTGCTTATTTAAAAACTGATGGTGTTAAGTTTGCATCAGATTTGCATTAGATTTTACATAATATTTTTCAAAGAATTTATGTTTCATGTAAGAATTTGAAGACAGGAAAAGTAAATTTCCACCTTTAATTTCACTATTTTAATTTACAATTTAACTATCAATTTACTAATTTAAATCTTTACTTTTATAAGTTTGTTTTTATGTTATTTATTTTTTTTTGTCATGAAAATATTCGAAAATTCAGACTATATACTTTACTTCAAACCACCTTCAATGTGTTCAGTAACTTTAAAACAACCAACTCCTATCTCAAATATTTAGAAAACAAATCCAGAGTAAATTAAAAAAGGTTTGCTAATTAAAGTCTGAAAACAAAGTTTTCGAAACTGTTGAAGGGCTTTTCGGAGGAGCCATTGTTTCACAAACTCTTCAGGCGGCACTCCATTTTAAACCACGTTTTTTAATCCCCCTTGGACTTTCTTAATTAACTCACTTACGCGATATTTTTGATAATGGGATTTCTAGAATCAAAGTCTATTCATTCAGGAATGAAGTCGGTGTCTTTATGAACAAAGTTAATTTCTAGCATATTGCACTTGGCAGCTAGAAACATGTATTTTTAGAAACTTTTAAGTTACAAATAAGTATTCATGTTCATAGCGAATAATTTTAATTATTAAAATACTTTTTGTAGATGTGTAGAGAAACTTCTTTAATTTTATGAATGTGAATCAGAAAATGACATTATTTGGTTATGATTTACCTAAACTCTTTTGGTGACAGGTTTTGTTCTTTTTAAAAAAACATCAACATCTGAACCATACTGATACTTCATTCTCTCATTTCATAAATGAGTTTCTAAAATGTTTCCCTGAATTAACTTTGAGGTCCATTTGAATGAAGTAGAACTGCATTAGTTTTTATAACGGTCTGTTGAACGAAGCAGAAGCAGAAATTCTTGAATAGGTAAGAAGCAATTAAGAATGAATTCATATAAGAAGTATTCTCAAAATTTCATTCTTAATGAATTTAAGAATGCGTTCGATTTTGAGAGCTAGTCTTAATGTATGACAAAATAATGCATACACATTTCTGCTTCCAGTAAAATTTGCCACATTTGTGTTTTTCAAAGCAAGAATTAATTGAGAAGAAAGAAACATGTAAGCAAGTCTTATAATAGTTCCATGTGCGTACAAAATTTGAATCTTTAAAACTACATAATACTCTTTTTCAAAAAAAAAAAAAAAAAAAAAAATTGGATACATTAACAGTCAATATAATCGATGTTTTATATTCAGATTAAATTAGTAAGTTGATTCTCTGAAAGTAAAAAATCAGTCTGACCAGCCACTATTTTTCAGCTTTAAAAAATTCAGACTTTTTGAAGTTTTTTCAAACTTTCAAAAAATACTTCATTTTTAAAGTTTTTAAGTCTTTTTAAGGTATCCGACTACGTTCGGAACGGTGATTTTGCAAAAGCGGGTAAATGGATAATATTTACGATATTTAGTGTCACTTTGATTAGAATACATGTATAAAATTGTTTTAAGGACATTATGGCAAAAAAAATTATTTAAATACACTATTTTGGCAAAAAATTAACTTAGAATAACCTTTTTTTCCAAATGTTCTCCTTTTGTAAAAAATGCTTCTATTGTATTAATATTTTGCCTGTATTCAGCTCAGACCTCTGTACAGAGGCTCAACTAGAATTTTTGAAATGCATAACTTGGAAGTCGGTTTATCCATGTTTTACGAAAACAGAAGGGAGAAATTTTAAGAAAATACGCCGATAATTATTTCAAACGGTTGTAACTCTGAAATTGATGTGAATTTTTCAAAACTCTTAGTTGAGCCTCTGTACAGAGGTCTGAGCTATATACAGGCAAAATTTTAATACAATAGAAGAATTTTTTACAAAAGGAGAACATTTGGAAAAAGGTTATTCTAAGTTCATTTTTTGCCAAAATATTGTATTTAAATATTTTTTTTTGTAATAATGTCCTTAAAACAATTTTATACATGTATTCTAATCAAAGTGACACTAAATATTATGAAAATTATCCATTTATGTGCTTTTTTAAAATCATGGTCCCGAACGTAGTCGGATACCTTAAGTGACTTATGTTTCTTAGATTATTGTAAACAAAAAATAGTATGCATTTGAAAATCTGTTTCCTGGTTGATTTTTAATCATTATTTTTCTTGCTAAACCTGGAAAAAAGAAGATATTTTTAAAAATATTTAGCATTTAAAAAAAAAAAAAAACTTGAGATCTCAGACGTTCATCCATACTAACTTTTACAGAACATACATTTGGGACTAGATACAAAAAATTTTAAGACTTATCTTTAGCAGAAAAAAAGCCTTAGGGATTAGAAAACACTTATACCTTCAAATTAAAAGTCTGAGAAGAACGCGAATAAAGTTTGTAAAGGCATAAAACAAAAACTTATAATGTCCGTAAAGCTCTAATTTTTAATATGTTTTTTCCCAATTTAATTTCTACATTAAAAAACTATTTTAATTAAAATATATTTTTTTTAAAATTCAAAATATATTCTTGCATAATAATAACATTTTTTACGACGACAGTTTATTAAGCTTAAACTTAACCTAATAGTTTCACAAACGTTTGGAAACTTAAAGCATTTATGTACACAATAATAATGCTACTAATTAAAGCTGAAATTAGCCAGGTTTGTACATAAATTAAAAATTTTTTCAGTTTTAAATTGGGGTATTTTAGCAAGTTTCTGTAAGGTGAACAACCGTCCTCCTTTTATAAGTTCTGTCCTTTTTCGAAAAGTGTCCTCCTTTTCAATATTTTAAAACTGATCTGCTACTCTCTATTCAGAGATAAATCAAAAATGTTTCCAATTTATGGAAGAATGATCTTAAACAAACATCACTGGAGGTAACAGTTTTCAATGGTGTTTTTTGACTTCGTCGCAAGTAAATTGGGCATATACAGAAAATTGTGTTGAGTTTTTATCGAAAGAAATGCTTGATATTAAAATCGATGACGATTTTCTGCTTGGAGAAATTAGAAGTCTGAAAGTATACTTAAATTATGATAAATTGAAACAATTGGAAAATCAACATGCTAAAATGGATACAAGATGGTTAGACATACTAAACGTTTTTAAAAATGAACACTTTCTATGTGATAATTTAGTTATTCTTGTTGAATTTACGTTGTGCTGCTCTGGAACTAATGCAAAAGTTGAAAAAGTTTCTTAAGTTGATAACGATATTTGGACAAGTGACAAATCAAGATTAAATGTTGATATTTTAGCTGTAGTACTTACCGTACTATTCAGTATGAAGAATATTATTTTACTCCAAAATTTTTGATGCATTACAAAAAGGTTTATTGACAAAAAATTACTCAATGGGAAAATATTCATTTAAATAAATAATTAAAATGAATGTAAGCATAAGTGGAGTATTTTTATTTGAATAAATAAAATTTTAAGCTCCTTTTCAATGTAAAAAAACTGGTCACCTTAGTTCTATAGAAAATTTTGATGTTTAAAAATCTAAAAAATTATTACACGAAAAGGAGCAAGTATTCCTTTAAAACTTATTTTAGTCCATTTTTACAGTTTTTGAGATATTTTCTGTGAATATTTTAGAAATTTAAGAAAACATAACTATTTTTCCAAAGCTGAAATTTACAACGGCTGTTAAATTTCGATACGTGTCTTTCCATTTCCCCCCCCCCAGAAATGTCCCCTTTTTTCTTAAGGTATCCGACTACGTTCGGAACCGTGATTTCGAAAAAGCGCATAAATGGATAATTTTCATGATATTTAGTGTCACTTAGTTTAGAATACATGTATAAAATTGTTTTAAGGATATTTTGACAAAAAAATTTTTTGAATACAATATTTTGGCAAAAAATTAACTTAGAATAATCTTTTTTCAAAATGTTCTCCTTTTGTTAAAAATACTTCTATTATAATAATATTTTGCCTGTATATAGCTCAAAGCTCTTTACAGAGGCTCAACTATGATTTTTGAAAAATTCACATTATTTTCAGAGTTACAACCCATTGAAATAATGATCGGCGTTTTTTTCTTAAATTTTCTCCCCTCTGTTGTCGTAAAACATGGATAAACCCACTTTGAAGTTATATATTTTAAACATTCTAGTTGAGCCTCTGTACAGCGATCTGAGCTATATACAGGCAAAATATTATTATAATAGAAACATTTTTCATAAAAGGAGAATGTATTGAATATTGGTCATTCTATGTTCATTTTTGGTCAAAATATTGTACTTAAATAATTTTTTATTGTAATAATATCATTAAAACAATTTTATATACGTTTTCTAATCTAAGTGACACTAAGTATCATAAATATTATCCATTTATATGCTGCTGCAAAATCACGGTTCCAAACGTAGTCGGATACCTTAAGGTTAAGGACATGTTATATTTTGTGTTTTTGAAAACAATTGTATGAAATAAAATTTGAAACAAACCGCTTCGATTTTAAAATAAAATAAACACCAACAAACAAGAATGCAGATATTATTTTGCGTAGAAGGCTCTACAAAAGAATCTTATTTGAACTGAACTGAAGAAAAGAAAAACAAGAATCAAATGCCTGTCATCCACAGTAAAAGGCAGTGAAAGAGACATGAAATGAAATCTTTCTCCAGTAGAAATTCATTTCTGTCAAACTAAATATAAAGCAGAAAACATACGACGATGGTAAGAGTAACATGATATCCATGCTCTGATGCTGGTGAGCTTCTGTGTGAGTGTGACATATGGAATTTCCAAGATTTACATTCAGGACCTTTCTGTTACCAAAATGTATGTATGCATCGGAGAGTATAACAATATTGTTTAGATACACATATACATAGTTTTATATATGTGCCTTAAAGTTTTAGATAATTTTTATGTCAAAGCTGATGGAAGAATTCCACGAAATAGAATTTGTATTTGTGAAATTTCTGTTTGGAATAAATAAAGTTTTCTTGTGAGTCTTTGTCAATTCCTACTATTAGTTCACACTCTCTTTATATTTATTTATTTATATATATATCTTGTTCAAATTTTCAATCGTTAATAAAATAGTTTTTATTCATCCATTCAAGTTCAAATACATTTTTTGACACTATCTTAATACATTTTTTTCAAATATTAATTAAATTTTATTATTTTTTTAATTGTAAATATATTTTGCGTTATTTATGACGGTGTAAGATTTATCTGCAACAGATAGCGCCAGTAAATTTTTCTAACGTAGTAAAAATGTACGTAATTTTTTCTTTATATTACTTATTTCGTTTGAAATGCTAAAGTAGAATGAGCAGAAAGATGGCAGAAATACAAATTCAAACTTAACAGAAATTTGTTGCATTTTAAAATCCTATTTGATTTGTATTACTGTTATTCTACTCTGCGCAAGGCTTATTGACGAGAAAAGAATTCAAACCCATGACTGGGCAATGCTGACAGTATTTGTTGGTGGCAATGATCCTGATCTTTCGGATACTTTCAAAAAAAAAAAATGTAAAAACTGTAGGATTGAGCTTGGTGGACATAGCTTCAGTCTCAAATTCCTCTGGTTTTGAATACTGTGGTCACGTGAGTCATTAGTGTGTGAAAGATTTGTGAAACTTATCTGTGAATAGGATAATTTTTTATGGAGAATACCACAAGTGATGTGGTATTATACATAAAAAATTTTCTTATCCTGAAAATATGGAGACTGTTACAAGGATCTTTGCGTGTGCCACTAATCTACTTTTCTTTTTATCTTAATTTAAATATCAATCTGAGTCTCTTTTAAAAGAAATTGTCTTTAGGAGAGAAAGGGGAAGGGGTCACCACAAAAAAGGGTCAAAGAATTGATTTCCCAATAAGTAGAAAACAAACTACATATGTAATTGCTCCTAATGCCATTTAAAGTTTTGATCTAGCTTAGATTTCTATGTTCACCTTTTCCCGGGAGCAGTTGGCCCTGATTTTATTTTAATGGATTGCAACACTCATCGATGAACTTCTAGAAAGTGAGGATATTCACCGAATGGATTGGCCAGTAAGATCGCCAGATCTCATTCAAAAAGAGCATGCCTGGAACGTTCTGGGGAGGGCAATTGAAACTCGCAACCTCCTTCACAAAACTATTCAAGGAGTTGCTGAAGGAGTGGGATTAATCGTCACATCCAATTACACATAAATTCCCTTATTTACGGCAAACAATTACGGCGGGAGACCTGTTTAATCTGAAAGAGGTGACCATACCCCCTCTACTAACAATTTCTTTTGTTACATTCTGCAACTGCTGCTTCATACCTTCCAAATTCGATGAATGTTACTCACGATCATGCGCGTGTATTTTAGCAGTTGAAGGGTTATTTTTTAGATTATGCAATTCAAATGTCATATGACAATGTTGTCAAAAAGGTACTACAGTTCAAAGTTACTGGGATTAGGAAGCTTGTAAGACCAAGGCTGAAATGGGAAGATTCAGTGGAATACGACTTAGGGATTATAAACGAGAAAACTTGGAGAACAAAAGTAAACAAGAGGTCATTATGGAGGAATCTTCAAAGGAAGACACTGGCCCAAGAGGGGTTGTCTTGCCAGATATGATTATTATTATTATTATTATTATTTATATTATATCAACTCTATATACATACCAAATTTCATTTCAATTTGTCCTGTAGTTCTAGAGAGAGATAATCGACTAAATCTAAAAATTCTCTTAATTTTGTACATTATAGTATATATATATATATATACAACTTTTTTTCAGTTTTTTATGTACTCCTATTTTTAATTAGATCATTGTCTTACATTTCATACTATATATTATAAACAAGATCTTTGAAGAAAGTTATTCCTATAACAAGGGTGGAGAGTGGAGACAGGAAAAAGTTTGGGAACCCCTTAGATTAGAGGAAACTCCTGATTTAGAGAATACATCCTATCGAAGTTTTTGAAATACCATATTTATTTTAGCACGGAACATGGTCTTGCGGATATCCCAGCAAAATAAGTAATATCAATTAAATAAATACTTCACTGAAAAGCTTTAATTTTAAAGAAAATTTCTGTTTTTTTAATGTTCGAGATTAACTAAAACGAAGTTAATATAAAGATAATTCAGTAATGTTCAAAGCATAGCTTATATACTCTAATAACTTATTTTTCTTACATTAAAAATAGTTTTTCAATATTTCCCTACTACTCCTTTCATTATGAGACGACTACTTCAAAAATATCCTATAATTATATTTTCAAACGACTTGATCATCCACATAAACTGTCAATGAAAAATGCTTCCATGTATTTCATTTGACGTTTCAGGACTCATAACTAGCTAAGTGTGTTTCTAAAAGCAATTTCAAATGTGAAAAAAGCCTTCTTCAGACACAATTCTGACAGCCCAATATTCATATATTCCAATCCTCTCAAATGCATTTAAAATTGAACTGTCATGAACAATTTTTATGAGAAGATAAAAAAGAAGTTGGAAGGAGGAACAAATCTTCAATACGAACTCTTATGTAAATTTCAAAGTTAGAAGTCTTACTAGCATTGCTTCTATCCAAGATTTTGTAGTTCTATATGGTAAATTTTTAAAAATATTAGCTGTTGCTGTGCAAATACATATTCTTATTAAACTATTTTTTTTCGAGATTTCATGCTACTATGGGAGGAGCTTTTATGCATAATTCTCCTCAATAAGGAATATTCCCAAACAGTTACCAAAATGGAGTTAAATCAGAAGGAAATTTTTGAAAAACATTAAAACTTCTTTATTGTTTTTTTTTTCAAAAAAATAATTATTACAAAAAGAAGAAGATAAATTCAATCTTATTTCAATGTAATTGGACTAACAACTAATTTTTATGAAAAGTATGAACTTTGTGTCCCCTTTAAATCATTCGAAAAATACATGGTGTCACAGAATCATTGGGAATAGTTTCCCGGGTATAGCAACCCATGGTCGGAAACGTCATGGGAAAGTGGTGTGGTGGGTATAAGAAACGAAGAAACGCAAGAATGAGATTATGTGGAATATTTATTGGTCAAAGCTAGGATATGTTGGGAGTTCGAGTCACTCGTGCCCCACCCTCACCTTGCCTATTACCACGTGATGATCCATATATACACAAATTGTGATGCAAATTAGTAAGAAATCGGTGGTCTGGTGTATCTCTCTGTGGGTACCTTACGCGATAAATCTTTTTGCTATTCGTGCATTTCCTTCCTCCAAACCGCAGCCCCGTGATACATGTGAAAATTAAAACTAAGAACCAAAGTTGATTTTGGCTGGTTGGTTAGGAAAATATCATAGTTAAAAATGGGGATGTTCTTGTTAGTATCATAATGGTTAGTTAAATGCTAAATGAACTAAAAAAAAGAAAGGTCATGGTAGAATAATGATTAAAATATCGAGTTTTTCGTGACCAGCGTTATTCACGTTGAAATGGTGAAGCCTTTGTTCCAGCTAATACTTTATGTTAAATGATAGAGGTTACTGAGCGTTAAATGAAATTGGATCCCAAAGTCTTTTTGTGTTGTATATGTATGAAAATTGAACTGCCGCATTTCTTAAGTATCATCCTTGTTTTTAAAATCATCCTTTAAAAAATTAGCTATGGGGCTTAGGGTGACCTTCAAATCAACCTAAGCCCAATTGAAGTCTTAAAATCATCTAGCCTGCAGGAATGCTATACCGGTTTCATTCGAGACAATTTTAAGCCTCTCGACACGTTTCCTGCCATGTTTCCTCTAGTGTGGAGAGAAAAAGAAATTTCATTCTCACTCGCGGACTGAAAAGGAAATACTACAGGGTAAAAGGAAGTGCCGGATACTCGAAAGATGAAATAAAAAAAATTCTCCATTTTCAATACACAAACAGCGGCGTGTGAAAAAAGTAGCTTCAACAAAATCCTTTTAGTTGAATCAACTAGAGGTGAGGAGAATATGATTTCCATGAGATCGAAGGAGTGACACAGGAAGAAGGACTACATACAAAGGCACCCAGGTAATTTTTATTCGAAACTAGTCCCGACTATCTACTCCTACCGTTAGGTGTGGCACGTTGACTCGTATAAAAGGGCCCTTACAAATGAGGTGTCATACGAAATATTGGCAATTATCAGATTATTTTTGTTCAAGTGATATCTGAAACCACTATATTTAGGCAGTATTTCTAGCTTTTTTTTAAAAAAATTTAATTAAATAGAGGAAAACTTATTTCTCTAAATTAGTATATTTAACGTTGAAAGACTAGTTTTCAATAAATTTCTTTTCATATTTTTCTTCAGTAGCTCGTAATTATTTTAGATCACTTAAAAATAACAAATTTTAGCGAAAATATTCTGTCAAAATAAATATACGCTACGCTAAATATATATATATATATACATAGTCACTAAAAAGTGCGTAATTTGCGCAAAGATTCCATAGTAAAATTATAAGTAACATTTTTTTTTCCTTTTTCATCCTATTTCTTCTATTCGTTGAGAAATTTGAAAGTGGCACGCATAATTTTTTTTATCAGATAATGGTACTCTTCCTAAAAAGTTTAGCCATCCCCGCACTACATATTACATCAAAATTGTTAGATTTTAGTGAGGCTACACGAGGGCTATTAGCGACGGACCTCCTAACTTTGAATCATGGTTCAGTGATGAAGACGACACCCGAGCTGGAACTTCCTATCTTGACTTCCACTCCACACCATCGGGAAGATGTTTGAGCCTCGAGATATTTAACGTGCATCAACCCCTTATTCAGAGGCATTACACTCGAAATCATGATACGCCGGCCACGAGTTCGTGATCTTGACCTGTAGGTTACCGCGGCTACTCAGTGGCAGTCCTTGGGGTCCGGACACCCCCCATAGCCCTTAATTTTTTTTATTGGTTTTAATCCTATGTATATTTTCCTAAAATTTAATCATGTATTCGTTATTAATAATTAATTTTATTAATTACTGTTAATTATTTATTCAATAATTTATTTTATATTGTTTTTGTTTCCGAAAATCGATAAAGTCAAACATATATGTTGGGCGGTGTAATGGAGCATGGCACCAAAATGGTGAACTTTTGACCCTGGACCTCCCCCCGCTTGAAAATTATTTGTGTGAGCTGCTGCGGCTACTTATGTTTCAAGACACGATTTTCCGCTCACAAAATAATTTTTTTCAATTCCGTTACTTGAAATAACCTCGAAATTAGTATCTAAACAAGAATAATAGAAATTATTCTATGCAATGAGAAAATATGATTTTTTATAAACTTCACAAAAACTACAGTTCTGTTCCCTCCCCAATGAAAAAAAAATATTCATCCGTCCTACAGAAAAACAGTAATGTATTTTCAAAACACTACGAAAATTTTACCAAGTATATGTGCAATCTATCTTTGAAAGAGTCTTCTGTTTTTGTGCACCGACTTATTTCTTAAGCTAAGGCCTTTTTCCAATCCCTCGGGATTCTTCTGTATAAATGCATCAAGGTACCTTTTTGGCATGGCTCCACAGGTGATTCGAAATAGAGTAACAAATAGAGAAGGGAACTTTTTCCCATTTCTATGTTTCTGGTGCCTTTTTTCCCTTGTGCTCCTGAATTCGAAACGCAATTGCTTGATAGTGCAGAATGATGGATGTGTTTCAGGGATTTCTACGCCCCCATAAGTAAGGATTCTATTCGACTTTTTGAGAGTCAAGAATTTTCTTTTCATTATTCGGTGGGCTGATGCATAGCATTGGCGACGAAAAAAGCCTTAGAATATATTGATTGCGAAATACATTTGAAAATTCTGCATTTTGATTTTAAAATATATTTGTTTTACAAAAAGTAAAGAGGGGACTACTAAGTCTCTAAGGCAAGGAATATACTCTATATGAATCTGAATTGAATAATGGGAAGAGGAAAGTATAGTATTTTCTAAATTTTAGAGTCCACTTTCTCTCTAATGATCACACACTCTACGTGTTTTTGAAGTGATAACTTCTTTAGGCGCGATTTGCTGGAGAGTGGACATGAATGATGTGTTTTAAAAAGCCAAGCATTGTTACACTCGGGTGTGTAACGCTCGTAACAATACTACTGAATGGTAATAATACTACACGTAACAAAACTATTGAAAGATTTGAGTTTAATGAGTTATGTATCGGTGAAATTTGTGCAGTGAAATGTAGAGCAGAAAATGGACAAATAATTCTAATGGTTACTATTTATATTTCACCAAATCACTACTCTGTGAACCGGATTCTGAATAAATTGCCTATTATTTTAAGTAGGGATTTTAATAAAGATTTTTCAAAAGACAAACCAAAGCCTTTAAGGTATCCGACTACGTTCGGAACCGTGATTTTGCAAAAGCGTATAAATGGATAATATTTATAATGTTTAGTGTCACTTATATCAGAAAATGTATATCAAATTGTTTTAAGAATAGTATTACAATAAAAAATTGTTTAAGTACAATATTTTGACAAAATACGAACATAGAATGACCCATTTTCAAAATATTCTCCTTTTGTGAAAATTGCTTCTATTATAATAATATTTTGTCTGTATTCAGCTCAGACCTCTGTACAGAGGCTCAACTAGAATTTTTGAAATATATAACTTAGAAGTGGGTTTATCCATGTTTTACGAAAACAGAGGGTAGGAATTTTAAGAAAAAAACGCCGATAATTATTTCAATTGATTGTAACTGAAAAGAATGTGAATTTTTCAAAAATCATAGTTGAACCTCTGTACAGAGGTCTGAGCTATATACAGGCAAAATATTATTATAATTGAAGCATTTTTCACACAAGGAAAACATTTTGAAAAACTTTTATTCTAAGTTAATTTTTTGCCTAAACATTGTATTTAAATAATTTTTTTTGTCAAAATGTCCTTAAAACAATTTTATACATGTATTATAATCTAAGTAACACTAAATATCATAAATATTATCCATTTATACGCTTTTTTAAAATCACGGTTCCGAACGTAGTTAGATACCTTAATATATTCTATTAAAATCAAAATTCAATTTAATTATGTCAAATGATCGAAATGAAAGCACGACAAATTATGGAACAACGCTTGACGGAATTTTTTTTAGATATTTAAATAATTTTCAACTAAAGTATGTATAACCTATCTCAGCTACTATACACCTATTGTTTCCATCTTAGAATACAATTATTTCACAAATACGATTGTATATTTCACAAAAAATATTACTTTATGAGTACACACATATGAATAAATAATTTTATATGACAATACTAATGTCCCCTTTGTTTTTTATTCACCTAACCATTTCCTGAAGCAACATTACAAAATTTGAAATTCGACTACTATCGTGTGGTCATAAGTCCACACACTCTGTTTTTTTTAAATTGTGTATTTCAAAACAAAATATCCCAATAATCGAAATCCTATGTGTTTTTTCCCCTTGTGCAAGTGGAAGAAATACTCTGTTTTATAAAGGTTTGTTACCTTAATCACTAATTAATTAATTAACATATCAAACCTATGACAAGTACATAAGAGAGAGAGAGTGCTTACTGACCTCGCAGGATAAAATCAAAACAAGGGCTGTTGGCAACAGACCTCGTAATTCTGAACCATGATCAAGTGAGAAGGATGACACCTGAGCTCGTAACTCCCTTTCTAAATCCACAACATGCCAATTGGAAATCCTTGGGCAATGACAAATTTAAAGTGCATTGCCTTGAAGAAGTGATATAGGCAAATCAAGAGGAAAGCTTTAAAATTATCTTCAACTCTACAATCTTAGCTCCTAAGGCTACGAGTGTGCTACTATTCTTTGTATTAGCTCTAGATACCTCGGGATCATTAGCATATTTTTGTGTAATTTTTAGATTGTATGATCACTCATCCTGGAGAGCCGTATCAAAAACAATAGCAAGCAAAATAGGAACCTGAAAAAGGGAGTTGGTATGAATTTGACAGTTACACTTTAAATCAGTGTTTCTCAAACTTTCAATATTTGTTACCTAATATTCAATCTTTATTTTTATCGCGAGCCCATACCGAACCATTCATACCATTCATTCTTTTCTTCCATACAAAAAGAATGAATTTATTTCAAGATTATACTTTAACGCTAAGGCTACAACACGACATTAACCTCCTAAGTACCACTGGCGTATATAAACGTATCACTCAGCCAAAGCGTTAATTATCTTGGACGTATATACACGTCTTTCGGAAGAACGATTTTTTTCTGAGTACTGCTATTCCCAAAATTATTCTGAAGGCTTTGGAATCCAATAAAAGGACCTTGACAGCGTTTGCGAAGGATTTACTTATTTTAGAGGATTTGCTTATTAATTTCATTTCTCCCCATCTTCTCCAAATACATCACATACGCGCCCTTACGCGGAAGATGGTGGCATTGGGGAGAGAATCGCATAACTTTTATTTGGCAGTTAAGGAAATAATCATAAACCGTAAAAACTATCAAGATAAATTTTAATTTTGTATTCAATTTATATATGACAAGCTCATGGGGTCACTGGTAATTATTAAGCTTGTTCTTAACTTAGTACTGCTAAATTAATTATAAAATGCATTGTGCAGTACTGATATATTTATAAGTGTATTATATCAGTGTAAATATGTGTGTACTTTATTTTCATTAAGTTAAAATGTATTTTGATTGTTACTCTTTCAGTAACTTAATAATTTCCTTAAATGATCTTTTGTTCCGACATTTCAATATGCTCGCGACCCCCTCGTGTGAGACGCTGAGTTAAGTACAGTAGACTACAAAAGTGTTCGTATGCTTGCAATTTCGTATAAAAGTTAATGTTTTCGACTAATAAGAATTAGTGTATCGGAATTGCAATTTTTTATGATATCTACATCGTGTTCGTAATACAATAACATAAGAAATTTTTTAAACAAAATATAACCATTTTTTAAAAAATTAATAATCAAAACACTGCTAAGCAATTACGCCACAAAAGTCTTCAGACACGTAGAAAAAATTTTTCATCATAGCTTTAAATATTGTATTTATTTCTTAAAGTGTTGTTTAGTAAGATATTTTTCAGCTTCCACAACAACTTTTAAACGTCTTGGAGTGGGTTTCATCAGTTTTTTTTTTAATTCTAGGTCGATGTTCCTCAATCCTTCTGTGATTATCGTTTTTACTTCACATTTTGTTTTTCATATAACATGTTTTCTTTTTTTAAAAAAAAGAACTCACGAAATATGTTCTACTAGGCTTAATTCACAAGATTCAGAAGGTTTTTTTAGAATTTGGGATAGTTATAGAGACACCAGTGGCTTACATTGAGAGCCTAGCGTTTGACGTCATTATGTTTTAAGAAATGAGGTAATCTCCAATATCCAAATTTTGAACAGATATTTTAGCTCATAATTCACAATACCAACAAAAAAATACCAAATTACCTAATTCCGAATCCTATGTCCCCCCCCCCTCCAACAAGAACATCTACATGCTTCGCTGTTTCAACTAGATTCATTAGATTAAGTTTCAGAAAATTCAACTTTGACAGCAAATTGGTTGGGATTACAGAACATTCAATATTTTTAGTTCCGAAGGGCGTATAATAGAGAAGAATAAATGAGAAGAATTTATGTAAAAAATCTCCACTTCCAGCATCGAGGTGGCGATGTTTTTGCGTGGGGGAGTAAATCGGGTTCGGGAGTAGTAATTAGGTATTTGTTGATGGTAATGTGAATCACGAACTCTACTTAAATATTTTACAGAACAATTTTAAAATACCCGCCCACAATTTGGATACTGGAGAAGACTTCATTTTTTAACAACATAATAACGCCAAACGCATTGCTCTCAATGTACACCACTGGTGCCTCTATAAATGTCCCCAAATTTGGAAAACTCTTCTTTAATCACGAGATTTACGCCTTATTAGCACATATTTGAGGGGAATTTGGATTTAAGAACCGAAACATGATACATAAAAACAAAATGTGGAATAAAAACGTTACTCACGGAAGAAAGGAGAAACATCGATGTGTAAAAATAACCAAAAAAAATGAAGAAATCTACACCAAGACGTTTTAAGTTGCTGTGGACGCTAAAAGAGAGAGGTTTCATTAAATACTACGTTAAGAAAGCAATAAACTATGTAAACTATGTTGAAATTTTTTTTAAGTGCACAAAGACCTTGGTAGAGTTAATTTTTAGTAGTTTTTTGATTATTAATTTTTTAAAGTAATGATTTAAAAACGCGCGAGTTATGTTATTCTATTAAGAAAAAATTGCAGATATCATAAAAAAAAATTACAGTTCTGATGTATTAATTTCTATTAATCGAAAACATTAAATTTTTATAGGAAGTGTCTAGTTTACTAACACTTTTGTGGGGTTCCCCGTATATATCAAGCTATTTTTAAACTACTGAGATTTCAAATTTAACTGGCTCTTAGAAATTGAATATCCTTCGAACACAAAATTTCAGAAAAATAAAATAAATTTTAATTCTAAAGTTCATTATTTATTGATTAGATTTTTTATCAAAACGTGGGTTATGTGTAATCAGTGTTATTATAATTAACTAATTATAAAATTTTAATATTACTTTACAAAATAAGATAAGTATATTAAAGTAACTTTTAAGCCTACCTAATTTACTTATCTTTGCATTTTCTTTGCAGACAAAAGAACTGGTAAATCCTTACCATAAAACAGCCCTTTTTCCTTTTCTGAGTCGAACAGAAACCAATATAACAATAGAACTTATCTCTGAAACCATTTGAGACGGATAAAAATGTTGGATTTGGAATTCCAATTTGCGTAGAATGTTTTTTCGCTTCGTTGGGATGTCTCTTTGGATCTCTTGCTCTAATCCTCTTAGCTTCCATTCAGAAAGAAAAGAAGCTAACTGATCTGTGTTTCACTAATTAGAATGCCTGAAAACTAATCCTTTTAAAGAGGATAGGATTAGTTGGATAGTACAAGGTATTTAGTTAAATATATTTAAAAAATTCATACTATATAAACTGATATTTGTAAAAAATGCAACACCATGAAGGAGTCATCAGAATTAAATGAAATGCAGTACACAATCAGGCAAGAAAAAAACAGTATTAAGTTCCCGAAATAAGAATTTGATACAGTAGAACGTCGTTTATCCGAACGTTTATTATCTGGAGCGTCAAATATCCGGACAAACTTTTTTTTTCAACTGCATATGTGAATACGTTTTCGATCAGTGCAATGCTCAACAGTTGTTTCGCGTGACGCCAAAAGTGATGGGAAAACCCAAGGTCACGGATATTTGGGGAGTTTCCGTTGTGTGATTTGTTAAACATCTATACAGAATATAGGGTCAGTTTGTTTTCGAGTGAGGGGGTGTATACGTGCTATTTCGTTCAAATGTGAAATTGCTTTGGCTTCTAATTCAAAACGGAAACACAACGTCTTGAACATAAGAGACAAAAGTTGAAATATTGAACAGTCTAGCGAAGGAGAAATGGAAGCGTCTCTAGTACAGTTTTATAATGCGGGAAAGTCAACAATTTCTGACATAAAAAAAAAGCCCAGAAACCATTTTAAATTTTGCGTCAAAACTTGACTAGGAAGACGGCTCAAAGTAAAGAAAAACCATTAGAGGAAAGCAAACGATGTTGTTCTTGTGATCATGTACTCTACTATTACTGCTCAAGAAAATCATTAACCTTGTAGTGAAAAAACAAAGGTGTATAATGGTACAGTGGAAAATAAGTGATTATATATTTTCCACAATAAAGGTAAAATTGCGACATTTTGCACCTATTTTGTTATTTCTTCAAGTACGTTTCCCGCATGTGATGATTTTTAATATTCGTATAGGGTCCGGTTTCATATACTGCACGGATCGCATTCGGTTTTCGGTTATCCGAACAGTGTCCGGTCCCAATTGATTCGGATAAATGACGTTCTACTGTACAGCCACACCGCGTTGCAATAAGTGCTGCGTGGCCACGGTAGCCGAGTGGTATAGGTATCGGACCGTGGCTTACCTTGTCACGAGTTCGAGTCCAGTACCACTGAAGATCCGCCGTTTAGAGCAGCGATGCACGTTAAACCTGTCGAGAGCCGAAACGTCCTCCCGTTGGTGTGGTGTAGTAGTTAGGAGAGGGGGTGCAAGCTCAGGTGTCGTCCACGTCACTTGACCATGGTTCAAAATTACGTGGTCCGTCGCCAAAAGCCCTCGTGTAGCTGAACAGTGCGACGTTAATATTCAATCAAGCAATAAGTGCTGTTTCAAACAGACTTTGAATGTCTACTGTGATATTATATTCTCCTAGCACAGTGCTTCTCAAACTTTCAATATTAGCGACCCACAATATTCAATTATAATTTTCATCAAACCTCCCTCCCCTCCATACAATAACAATGTATTGAATTCAGTTGTACTATACTTTAACGCTATTGCTAGAATACGACTTTAACCTCTTAAGTGCCACAGGGATA